>APFE031461908.1:25609-51365 GCA_000404065.3 Pinus taeda
TACAAAGACAAAGAAAATCTTTTCACTGCTGCTGCATAAAAATCTCATTTTCATTACAGACCCAAAGAAAACATTTATACACTTCTGCCCCCTGCAATACAAAATTTAAACTCTGTTCTTTTTCATTCGCTGCTGCGAATTCAAGTTTTCTATCTCACTGTGTGAGATTCACAAATTTTTCACCCTGCAGGGTCGCGTTGTTTTTCATATACAAAAATTACATCCAATACAGTCCCCGTGTATTTTTCATATATCAAAATGGGTCAACGATTTTAAAACATATATTAAAAAAATAGGATTAAACTTACGCCCATACTCTTACTTTAACTTTGCCTTAACAAATATTTAAAACCTTACCAAAATAGATGTCAGCTATTTAACATACGGGATGGGCAATACGTATGGACCACACTATATTAATTTTATATCGGGCCCGTATGCACTTTCCTTGATCGGACGACGGAGGGACTCAGCATTAATCCAACGGCGGAGCTTTCACATCGGAAGACTTGTCTGACAGAACTTTAAACCATCGTGCAGCTTCCTTAAATCGACGGCGGTAAATACTAGAGGTAAATCGACGGGTGAGAACGATATCGGAAGAGGTGAGATGGGTGAAAGATACCTTCCGATGGATTGTCAGTGCTGATGTCAGGCCAGCATCATGGGTGTCAGGTTGTCAGTATCGGACCAGCATCGTACGGAAACAACCTTGAGCCAAAGGCGGTGCGATATGATACCGGACGGGTTTTGGTTTACCGTGTGGTTTTCAGCCCCGTTGACTGCTAACCCGTGCGCGGGCAGTGAAATTATAAATTTAACAGGGTCACGGTTCCTCGGAGAAGCAACCTGTCATGCCGTTACTTGATCGTGATTTGCGGAGCCAGCGTGCTCCACTTCAGGATTCTTAATGAACGCTTGAATATGGATGCATACTCTATCTCTTCCCCGTTGTATAATATTTGATAAGTCCTCTCCCATTGTATTAGCGGAAGTAGCAGGGATTAGAGCATTGTATAAGATAATAAAGATTAAGTTTTCCATTGAACTTACTATAGAGCTACCCTTTATATTCTTGACATATGTTTGTTTGTGTATTTACATTTAGAAATAGTTTGATATTCTTGTATGGGTGTATTTGTGTATTTACATTTAGAAATAGTTTGAGATGTAATTTAGTACATAGATAGAATAACCATGAATTATTTACCATTTAATATGTTGAAACATGTGAGAAAAGAAATTTATGCAGAAAATTAACAAATTATTTAGGTGGTGAGTAAATATCAATTTATAATAAGTTAAAGCCACCTACGTTATAAAAAATAATACCCGGGAATGCCAAGTTATAGGTCTTTATTGTCCATTCACCAAAAATAAAATTTTACAATCTTTACGTATATAATGAAAGGGGCTAATAATCAGCACTTGGATAATGAGAAAAGGGTAACCGTGTAGTCTACACGTGGATAACAAAAACTGACCGTTAACATGTGGATAATGTTAAATTTAAATTCACCTCATTTGCAGCTGACATAATTTAGACCCAAAAAAAAAAAGGTAAAACAATATTTTAAATATATTTTATTGTTCATTATTTTTTATTATTATAAAATTTGTCTTAATATTAGTAATATGAAATTAAATGATAAGTAAGACGAACAAAACCTAAAAAAGTCTACTCCGAAATAATCACGAGAGAATATTATTAAACCATTATATGAATCAAACCTGAAACCTTTCTGCATAAACTATATAACACGGCACTTCGAGATTCCTGAGATGGTGTAGAATTTCATGAAACTATAAGCCCAATCAACAGTGTAGATTGCAAGAACCCAACGATATCATTTGGCATTACCACCAGCTCAAGCATAATGCATGAGCGAAATGTGGCGCAGGACAACCATGACAAATACCATTTTATGCATGTTGGATATCCCCGTCCTCCGGACCGGACGTGAAGGTCCCCCTCATCTGTCTCATTTGCAAATCGAACCAGGCATCGTTGTTTAGTAGTCGGGCACGTGCAGCGAAGGGGCTGAGCTCGATACAGGGCGAATGTGTCGCATTCTTTGGCAGCGCCGTTGCAGAGGTAGCATGAGCAGACTGTGTGATAATTGACACAGTCTTCGCTGAAACTTATAAAATGAGGGCAAAGGGGAACAATAGCAGTATGCATCATTTTGTATTGAATACAGGGCACAAAATCCCAACTGTTGGCCTAGGAACATGGCAGGCTGATGGGGATATATCTACTCAAGCTGTTAGGACTGCCCTGAAGGTTGGGTATCATCATCTGGACTGTGCCCATCTCTGTGGAAATGAGGTTGAAGTAGGCCAGGCATTGGCAGAAGCCTAGGAAATCTGGCGCAGAATTAAGCAAAAAGGGCTCGTGAATGCACTCTGTGGAAATGAGGTTGAAGTAGGCCAGGCATTGGCAAAAGCCTAGGAAATATGGCGCAGAATTAAGCAAAAAGGGCTCGTGAATGCAATCGGAGTCAACGATTTCAGTAGTGGAGAAAGCGTTGGTGAATGCAATCGAAGTCAGCAATTTTAGTGTACAACAAATAGAGGAATTGCTCACCTTTGCCAAGATAGTTCCTACTGTAAATCAGGTACTTGATTTTCTATTCTTCCCATCTCTCTTCATGGAAATTTTTGCATAGAATTCATCTTGTTTCTCTTTGCTAGTTTTACTGTCGTGTAATGGGTTATAAAAACAGAAGAAAAACAGTCAAACTACCATATTGTGAATCCAAGATGGCTTCACACCCTTCGTTTGCAGAAAAGCATTACAAGATTGAATAACACACAATGTTCCTTAGAAAGGAATATTTGTCTGTTGTTCTAGAATGCGTAAGAGCCGCTAGGCATGAAAAAAATGAATCTACTACTCTAGCTTTGGAGCGACTATTAATGAATGGATTTTTCAACTGTTAATTTTATTTTTCTGGTGAATAAAATCCCACACCATATAATTTGGTAGAGATTCGATTTTATTATGGTCTTAATTAATCATCTTGAATGTTGTTATTTCTCGATGCCGAGAGGATTTTCGTAGTTTCCTAGTTTATGGTGTCTAAATCTAAGAAGAACTTCTAATGTTTGCCAATTCTGCGCAGCAGTTTTCCAAATTCCAAACAGAATGAAACTTTAGCCATTTCGAATCAGGTCGATATTAATTAAATAGTAAAACAAAAAATTCTATCAAAAACTGGGAACCCGATTTTTTGATCTGATGAATAAAATCCTACACCATATAATTTTGTAGAGATTTAATTTTTATTATGGTTACGATTAATCAAGTTGAAGGGTGTAATTTCTCGATGCTGAGAGGATTTTCGTAGTTTCTTAATTTATGGTGTCTAAAGCTAAGAAGAACTTCTATGTTTCCCAATTCTAAGCAGCAGTTTTCCTAATTCCCAACCTAATGAAATGTTAGCCATTTTGAATCAGGTCATTATTGTTGGAATTTAATTCCAACTGCATCACATAAATGCTGAACAAAGATCTAATTTCAGCAGTTATCCGGAAGCTGCAAAAGTCCACTGATATTTTGCACTTTAAATGAACATTAAATGTGCAGAAATTAATTCCCCTGCAACCGACTTATTTCCACCGAAAAAGGCATCACCGCCTTCTGCAATAAATACGCAGATAAATATCAGCAGATATTTTACTTAGTTTAATGTTTAACTCAGATATTTGTTTTCATATAAATACATGAACAACAGTCCTGTTTTTTCTAAGAGAGACAGCGTAAGCAGAAAAGAACAGTAGTTCTGTTTTTTGTGTGAGTGTAAGAGATTTAGAACAGCAGTTCGGTTTTTGTACTCTGAGAGAAAAGAGTGAAGGTTAGAAGAACATAGTGAGTCTCTTCTGTAAATGCACAGCAGTGCTGAACCTGCGACTTTTTGAGATAGAAAATTGATTTCTGGAACTGAAGCGTTCATCTTGTAACAGCTAAGTTTACTGTATCAGTTTTTGCTTATTGTTCATGAATATAAGTTTACTGTTTTGCTGATTTTCTGTTGCTGTTACACCAAGTGTCAAAAACACTTTGATTTCACTTTGTAAGTCTATTACTGATTTGACGCCCCTTGTTTTAGTTGCTGTTACACCATGCGTCAATTGTCTCACTGTAAATTTATAAGTGATTTTGACGCCCAACTTCTTAAAGTGACTTAGCGTCAAAATCGTGTTGCTGCAACACCAGTTTCCTGTTGCTGCAACACCAGAATCCTGTTGCTGCAACACCAGCTTCATGTTGCTGCAACACCAGAATCCTATTGCTGCAACACCGATTCCTGTTGCTGCAACACCAAGTCCAAAAAACGAAATTATCAGTTTTTTGTGCAGAAACAGAGCATTTTTGTGTTGTCTGTTTGTTAAGGAATTTAGAAGAAAATTCCAACATGGTATCAGAGCTAGCCTAGGCACTCAGTGAGTCAAAAACAGAGTTTGTTTTTTCACTATAGGAGCTGTAAGAAGTTCAGAGAGCAGATTTTTCCAGCAGAGAAAGTTTTTTGCTTGTCTTTAAATTTACAGTCAGTATCTCTTCTTTACCTATACAGAGTTAAGATGGCACATGCTGGAACAGGTTTGACAAATTCCCAACTGCCACAGTTCAATGGGAAAAATCACAGTGATTGGTCCATAAAAATGAAAGCATTGTTTGCTTCTCAAGGAATATGGGAGCTGGTTGAAACTGGTTATGCTGAACCTGCAGATGCAACAACCCTGGCTGCTTTGACAGCAGCAGAAAGAGACCAGCTAAAGAGTGACAAGAAGAAGGATGCCAAAGCCCTCTTTTTTCTCTTCCAATCAATACATGAAAGTATCTTTCCACGAATTGCAGTAGCAACAAAATCTAAAGAAGCATGGGATATTCTCAAGACTGCCTATCAAGGCATGGAGAAGGTGAAGACTGCAAAGTTGCAGATGTTGAGGAGAGACTTTGAAACACTCAGCATGAAGGAATCTGATACAATAGATTCATTTTTCACTCAGGTTATTGGGTTGATAACCCAGATAAGATCTCATGGTGAGATTCTTGAAGAAAGAAGGATTGTAGAGAAGATCTTGAGAAGCTTACCCTCAAGGTTTGAAACTATTGTGGTAGCAATAGAAGAAACAAAGGATCTCTCACAGTTCACAGTAGATGAACTGAGTGCTTCTCTGAGGTCTCATGAACACAGACTGAGTAGAGGAACAAATTCCTCTTTTGAGAAAGCATTCAAGACTCAGATGTCTTTTGGCCAAGGAAAAGGTCGAGGCAGAGCAAATAACAGAAGTTGTGGAAGAAGCCAAAACAAAGGCAGAAACAATCCTGCAAGCACAAGCGGAAGGAGTTGCAATCAGAACCAAGATAAAGGTTCAAGCAAACAGCAAGCTCATGGACAAAGGTATGACAAATCCCAAGTCCAATGTCATTATTGTAAGAAATATGGGCACTACGCCAATGAATGTAGAAAAAAACAAAATGACATGAATAGTAGGCAGAATGCTAATTTTGCAAATGAAGAAGATAAGAATCCAAAGATTGTGCTGTTAACATGTAACATTGCACAAGACAAACAAGGAGATTTTTGGTTCTTAGACTCAGGTTGTAGTAATAACATGACTGGAAATATTGAAATGTTTGCCAATCTGGATGAAAATGTGAAATATGAGGTAACAACAGGAACTGATAATAAGATATCTGTCAAGGATAAGGGCAGAGTTAGTATCCGAGCAAGAAATGGAGAACAGATGATTGTGCCAGAGGTATACTATGTACCTGGTTTGAAATGTAATCTTTTGAGCATTGGACAGCTCATCGACAAAGGTTACAATGTGTTCTTCAAAGATGATATGTGTACAATCAGAGATATACCTCCAAGTAAGAAGATCATTGCACAAGTGCAGATGACCAATAATAGAATGTTTCCTCTCAAACTCAGGGCAGATTTGAAGGAAGGAAGAACTATTGCAGCTGTAACAGAAGAATTCTTTGAGGAACAAGTGAAAGATGAGAATTGGTTGTGGCACTTGATATTTGGACATCTCAATTTCGGAGGCCTGAATCTGTTGCACAGAAAGGGAATGGTAAAGGGATTGCCATTGATCGAGAAACCAGACAACCTTTATGAAGGCTGCATCTTGGGCAAGCAACACAAAGAAATCTTTCCAGCAGGAAAGAGTATAAGGGCAAAAGCACCCTTGAAAATTGTTCACTCTAATGTGTGTGGACCAATCAAAATACCATCATTTGCTGGAAATAAATATGTTTTAACTTTCATTGATGATTACACCAGAAAGACATGGGTGTATATGCTGAAACAGAAGAGTGAAGTGTTTGAGAAATTCCGCCACTTCAAAACTCTTGTTGAGAAACAATGTGGGCATTATATCAAAGTGCTCAGACGAGATAGAGGAGGAGAGTACATCTCCAAATATTTTCTGCATTTTTGCAGAGAGAATGGCATACAAAATCAGTTCACCGCGAGGTATACACCTCAGCAAAACAGTGTTGCTGAAAGGAAGAATAGGACCATTCTTCACATGGTCAAAAGTATGTTGAAGGCAAAACACTTGCCGCATGAGTATTGGGCAGAAGCTGTCACTTGCGCAGTTTACATCTTGAATAGATGCCCAACTAAAGTTGTCATGAACAAAATACCAGAAGAAGCATGGAGTGGTCAAAAGCAAACTATCACTCACATGAGAGTATTTGGTTGCGTAGCATACGCACATGTACCGGAACAGTTAAGGAAGAAGCTTGAAAGTAAGGGGGAGAAGTGTGTCTTTATTGGCTATAATGATGATTCAAAAGCATACAAACTCTATAATCCATCCACCAAGAAATTGGTAGTAAGCAGAGATGTGCAGTTCATAGAAGATGAAGCTTGGGATGGAAGTTTAGAGAAGACAGTGAATGTGAAGACAATTGTGTCTCACGAAGAAGAAGAGGAAGGGACAACAGTAAATAATCCTTCCTTGGTGGCTTCTCCTCCACCATAGCAAGTACAACAAACCACACCACAAGCTGGAATTTGAACAGCCTTGAGAAATCAAGGAAGTGCTTCTCCAAGCACACCACAGGGATTCGAAATACCCTAAAGTTCGGATGGAACTCCAAGCACACCAAGAAGACCAAGATTCAAAAATCTAAATGAGATTTATGAACAAGGAGAGGTAAGTAACAATACCGGTCTGAATTCATTATTTGCTTTGTATTGTCATGTTGATTACCCAGTTCATTTTGAAGATGTTGTAAATGAAAATAAATGGATTGAAGCAATGAATGAAGAAATTGGTGCAATTGAGAAGAGTAAAACATGGGAGTTATTGGATCTCCCTGAAGGCAAATATGCCATTGGAGTTAAGTGGGTCTATAAGACCAAAAGCAATGTTGAAGGCAAGATTGATAGGCACAAAGCAAGACTTGTTGTGAAAGGCTACAAGCAACAACAAGGCAAAGACTATGATGAAACCTTTACACTAGTAGCAAGGATGGAAACAGTCAGAACAGTGTTGTCTATTGCAGCACAACACAAATGGAAAATTTATCAGATGGATGTTAAATCTGCATTCCTGAATGGAGTGTTAAAAGAAGAGGTCTATTTTGAACAACCTCCAGGCTATGAAGTTGAAGGCCAAGAGCATAAAGTTTGCAAACTGAAGAAGGCTCTTTATGGGCTGAAGCAAGCTCCAAAAGCATGGTACAACAGAATAGATGCTTATCTGATTGAGAATGGGTTTGATAAGTGTGATGGTGAACCCACACTCTACATAAAGGAGAATGACAGTAAGATTCTTATTGTTGTTTTATATGTAGATGATTTGATTTTTAGTAGCAATGATGCTTCTCTCATTGTTGATTTTAAAGCAGTCATGAAAAGTGAATTTGAAATGACTTACTTGCGCTTCTTAAGATATTTTCTTGGAATTGAAGTAGACCAAAGTGAAAATGGTGTTTTCATTTCTCAAGTTAAATATGTAGAAGCAGTGTTGAAGAGATTTAACATGTAGAACAACAAGGCAGCTGTGACTCCAACTGTAATGGGGTTGAAATTGACCAAAGAAGACAGCAACAAGGATTTTGACCCAAAATTGTACAAGAGCATAATTGGCAGCCTTATGTACTTGACTGCAACTAGGCCATTCATTATGCACGCTGTGAGTTTAATCTCCAGATTTATGGAAAGACCGAAAGAGACTCATTGGCAGGCAGTCAAGAGGATTCTAAGGTATGTGAATGGAATGAAGGGGTTTGGTATTTTATACTCCTCTTCTCAAAGTTTCATGTTGACAAGTTACATTGACAGTGATTGGGCTGGAAGTGTTGATGATAGGAAAAGCACATCGGGATATGTGTTTCATATGTGATCGGGAGCCATATCATGGGCTTCCAAGAAGCAACCAGTTGTGTCTTTGTCAACAGCAGAGGTAGAGTATGTGGCAACAACAGCAGCAACATGCCAAGCAGTGTGGCTGAGAAGAGTTCTCAGAGATTTGTGTCATGAACAAGAAAAGGGCACAACCATTTACTGTAACAATAGCTCGGCAATAGCATTGTCTAAAAACTTTTTTTTTCATAAAAGGACAAAGAACATAGACACCAAATTTCACTTCATACGTGAATTGGATAACAATGGTGAGATTGTTTTGCAGCACTACAGAACAGAGGATCAGTTAGCTGACATCTTGACAAAACCATTGGGAAAGAAAAGTTTTGATCATTTCAGGAAATGCCTGGGTATGCAGAAAAACCTAGCAGTTGAAATTAAAGGGGAGTGTTGGAATGATAATTTAAACTGTCATGGAGCGACAGCGACTGCTGCGTTCTGTTTCCAGAAAACCTCCATTTGAGTTCCCTGCGATGCGATCAAGTCGCAGATCGCATATCACACATTTCCTTGTTAACCTTCGTTGCGTCCCTTCTATTGTCTGCGATTGTGATTTCGCGATGAGATCTGATCGCATATCACAAATCACATGATTCAAACGGTTATGGCAGTGGTGGCACATATTTTCTCTTCCTCCTATGCGATGGTGCGATGTTGCGATGGGCCACGCATTAAATTCCGATAGGATATTTTCAACCGTGTAATTAATGATATTTATGGCGGTTGGTAAATGTAGGTGAAATTTTTAATTTTATTGTTTTCTATTTTACGGAAGTATGGGCACAAGCAACACGTATGAAAGATATTTTTGTGTTGTTCATTATATATGAAAATGCAATGGCAGACACAGGTGTGTAGAATTAAAAAGGAAAGTTTTTTTTCTGCAATGCACAGCAGTGCTGAAACTGTAATTTTCTGAGATAGTGAAATTGGAACTGAAGCGTTCCTGTTGTAATCCATCTAAGTAGAGGAAGACTATTTTATATCATTTTTTTTTGCTATGATTAATATCATGTATTAAAAAATAGAGTGTTGTTCTCTGTGCAATTTCTTTTGTGTTTGAAATTAACAGAAACTTCCAACACGGTTGACATGTCGCACAGGTGCTTGGTATTGCACCCACTGCATAAACCTTAGCGGGAGGAACCATCTTTCGTTAAGCGAGATAAAAACCATGAACACACTATAATAGGAGATATCTGGTTGACATATGACACACGTGCTACGTACTGCACACACACACAGTAGTTTTTACACCAAAGGTCTAAACAACTATGAGCAATTCTTAACTAATCTTTCAACATTGCATACACTGTGCATTAGTAAATTGTGTGAGCTATAAATTACTCAATATTTCACTAAATATAATCTATATTGTGCATGGTTTGTGCCGCATGAAACATAACTCTCACCAACAATTTCACCAATCACTATAATTAATTATTTGTCCCTAGAGTGGGATAGTAACCGTAGTCACGTGTATATATATGTATAAATTCAATCCATTACCATATTATGTATATGTGCATGGTATGTAGTTAATATCATATTGGAAGCTTAGGCCACATTGAACACAAACTCAGGCCGGGGTTGTGGACCATTAATGTAGTTAAGCGATAATCAATCAAGAACCACATCGTGTTGTGGACATAGATACGTTGGTTGTCTCACGACGCCCTACAAATTTAAAGTTGCGTTTATTGTTAGTATGCACACCGAGTTAAAGTAGTGTCAGAGGAATGAAATGAAATAAAACGTTGTGCGCATGATACATTGTGTCAATCATTTGCGGTGACATTAGGGTTCTAAATCAAATGAATTTGTAATCCAGTATCGCTTACATGTTAAATCTCACCTGTAATCCGTCATCGCTTACGTGTTAAATCTCTCACTTATTGGTGGCTTTTCTCTTCTCTTTTAATGACTTTTAGTTTTCAGTGGTTGTATGTCTAGAAAACGAATATAATAAAGAATGAAAACAAATTATTTTTCTCCATATTCAAAAAAGCTAAATGGATTACATTGAAAACATCAAAAATAAATGACTGGAGTAAAACTTGACTAAACTAAAGTAAAAAACACCTAATTGATTACAGAATCAAATGTGATGACAACTAAGAAACAATGAGATTGATATATCAGCATCCCTACTAATCTCATTAGTTACATGTAGAGGCACTTACAATGCCTAATTGCTCTCTTTGAAATTTAAATACATTATTCCCCAATGGCTTTGTGAAAATATAAACTGATTTTGGAACCACAAAAAGCAAGTACTATTTCCCTATCATTGACAAGTTCATGGATGAAATGAAAATGTGTATCAATGTGCTTGCTCTTTTTGTGGAAAGCATGACTCTTTGATAAAAAAAATTGTTTAAGCGTTATCACAGTAAATTGGAGTTGGATCATTTTGAATATTTGATAGATATTTCAATAATATTCTTAACCACACTCCTTGACAAACTGTTGAATTTGTTGCTACATATTCTACCTTTGCAGAAGATATTGAAACGATTGATTATTTCTTGGATGCCAATGAAATCAGATTGGTTCCAAGATGAAAAGCATACCTTGAGGTGCTTTTGCAATCATCTAAACTCCCTTCATAATCGATGTCTATATAATCTGAAAGTGAACAGTTTTCATAATGTGTATAGAATAAATCATAGTCTATTGTCCCTGCAATATACCTTAAGATTATTTTTGCAACCTTCCAATGAGAAACCTTAGGTGACTGCATAAACCTAGGACAAAACATGTTGCAAACATAATATCAAGTCTAGTTACAGTGAAATACAACAAACTACCAAGTAGACTTTTATACAATGTGGAATCAACTCATGGTGTTATATTTGTTTTTGTTAGTTTAGTGCCTTGAGAAATTGGTGTATCTGTTGTTTACAATCAGTTATTCTGAACTTTTGGATGATATTAGTGGCATATTTTTGTTGAACAACAAAATTGCCAGTAACATATTGGTGAATTTCAATGCCTAAGAAGTATTTCATGACCCCTAGATCTTTCATATCAAACTATGTTTGCATTGTTGCTTTGAAGTCATAACATCATATTGCTGGTATGAAAAATATCATCTACATAAAGGCATACAATAACAATTTTACCTTTAAGAGTTTTCGTATACAAATTTGGCTTATGGTTGCTTCTAAAAAAACCACCTTTGATGAGATAGGTGTCGATGCAATTGTACCAAGTTCTTGGAGCTTCTTTTAAACTATACAAAGCTTTATTCAATCTGTATATCGTATGCTCCTTTCCTAAATCTTCAAAATGAGGAGGCTACTCTACATAAACTTTTTCCTACAATATACCATTTAGGAAGGAAAATTTTGCATCAAGTTGATAGACTTTCCATTTGTGTTGAGTTGTTGTGGACAAAATGGTGTTGACAGTGTCTAACCTTGCTACTGGAGCAAAAGTTTCATAATAGTTGACACCAAACTGTTCTGAGAATCCTTTGGCAACCAACTTTGCCTTATGTTTCTCAATCTCTCATTTCTCATTCAGCTTGGTATTTTATATCCATTCTACACCAATTTTGGTTCTCTCTCTTGGGAGATCTAGTATGGTTCTTCTCTATGACAAAAATTTATTGGTTCATTGCATCAACCCAATGCTTTTCTTTAACTTCTTCTTCAAAATGGGTTGGTTGAGATGAAAGAAATGTGAACATATTGCGATGGTCAAACTCATGCTCCTACTCATATGTTTCTATGATGCTTCTTGTTTTTTGACTATCTTATGAAGTTGTTGAACCACTGGTGGATTCACTACTTGAATATTTACCACTTTTAGAATGGCATGACTCTTCGTCAACTTGAAATCTTGTTGGCTGTGTTGGATAAAAAACAATGATTTGAAACTTCATCAACATGATTAGACCAAGATTTATTTTCAAAAAAATTTACATCTCTACTTAAAACAAACTTCTTGGTAACTGGATTGTAAAGTTTGTAGGCCTTTGAGTTCTCACTCTAGCCTACGAAAATACATATTTTACTCCTATCATCAAGCTTCTTTTTTAGCTTCTCTGGAACATGTGAAAAAGCTACTGATCCAAAAATTCTAAAGTGAGATACATATACGTTTTTACCATCCCAATATTCTTGAGGTACCATATCTTGGAGACTGGTTGGAGATCTATTGAGAACATACATTGTTGTCAAAACTTCGTTAGCCCAATACACTAGTAGAAAATGATGAAATTAATGAATAGGTGACTAAAAACGTTAGTCACCACAATTATTTCAAGTAAATTACTACTAAATTTGAGCAATTTTAAGTGACCAAAGTAAAAATGACTAACTCAAACGACTAATTTAGTGTAGGAATAAAATATATGACTAGATAATAAGTGACTAAACTAAAAGTGACTAACTTAAATGACTAATTTAGTCTAAAATTAAAATATATGTCTAAATAATAAGTAACAACATTATTTCATGACGAGACTACCCTACAAGCCACCAAATTTCTATCATATCCATGAGGTCAACAATAATTTGTGGTTCAAGATATAACTAATTTGGAACAAACTTAGCTCTAGATCCTAGGATTTTTTTATGCTTCTAATGTTGATGAACAAAGAGTTTAATTTCTAAAGCATGTGGGAGCCAAACTATCAGCTTTCTCATGTTGGCTCCCTCTATTGAACATCATGGAAAATCTCCATAGATTAGTTATCCTTACTAAAACAAGCATTTTATTGGAAATGATCATTAATCCTATGGCATTACTACTTCACTATACTTTTTGACCACACAAAGGTTATTTTGATGTCTACACTTCATATTTTATGACAATACTACCCTACAAGCCACCAAATTTCTATCATATCCATGAGGTCAACACCAATTTGTGGTTCAAGTAATAACTAAGTTGGAACAAAATTAGCTCTAGAAGCTATACTATTTTTCCACCCCTAATGTTTATGGACAAAGAGATATCAATTTTCTAAAACATGTGAGAGCCAAAGTATTACCTTTCCCATGTTGACTCTATCTTCTAAACATCATAAAAAATCTCTATAAATTAATTATTCTTATTAAATGAAACATTTAATTGGAAATGATGATTGATCATTACCATGACGTTAGTACTATTCTTCACTTTTTAACTACACAAAACTTGTTTTGATATCACCACAATTCACTTTTTATCAATCATCCAAAACCCCCTCAATTGATATTTAGTGACACAAAAACCTAATTTTTTTCATAAATTAATAATTATTTATAATAAAAAATACCTCCCATTAAACAAAGAAAAAACTAAACCTTTTATTTAATGGAATTTTATTCCCTTGATAAACATAAGAGCATTTCATTTAATTTTCATTAAGGTTTCATGGATTTGTTTCTTTCAAATATTAAAATGGTTTATTTCCCCCCATTTGAAAGGCTTGTCCAAATATCAAAATTGTTTATTTCAGAATAGCATTTCATTTAATTTTCATTAAGGATTCATGGATTTGTCTCTTTCAAATATTAAAATGGTTTATTTCCCTCCATTTGAAAGGTTTGTCCATGAGGAAGAAGGAGAAGGAAGGGTGCATCTAGAAGGATCGAGGGTCGATGCCACTTTCAGCTTAGCAAGTTTTTGCATGAGGAAGAAGGAGAAGGACGGGAACATTTTGAAGGTTCAAGGGTTGATGCCACTTTCAACTTAGCATGCCCGCCAGATTTTAGATCTATTCTCCAGGAGGGGCTCCGAGTGGGACTCCCAGTGTCCCATAATGACTTGCGAGCACAAGCATGCATCCCGTGAAAGATATCCCTAACACAGTCCTTGTGTTCATGTTCCTCTTGCATTGAAGGGTGTATGTGGTGAATATCTTGTGGGCAAAATCATGCATCCTGTGAAACACATTACTAACACGGTCCTTGTGTTCATGATCATCTCATGTCGAAGGGTATATGCAGTGAAGAAGGCCATCATTGTGAACCCAAAGCCATGCTTTCTTACTCTGCAAATCTCAGACTGAGGCTAGCCTTTGGCGCCTTCTCTCTCATGTGTCTCGTCGTGTTATCATATATAATTTTTTGTTAAAAATTATTTATATGGGAAAAATTTTTATGGTGTTTAAGGCTGGAGGAGCTTCAGGCATTCCTATGTTTGAAATTTTCTTAACAAAAAATAAATGATACAAGAGCAGGTGGTCTACTTGCAGTGGAATGGAAAATATGTAGATGCTTGCTTTTTAGTATCACTAAAGCTACTGAATACTTAGATACTCACACAGAGAAAAATGATGATGTAGATGTGGGAGATGAGGGATTGAAACAAGTTCTTAAATTTCCTAAAGTTGGCATGTCTGGCCTAAAATTCAAGGTGTTGAAATTTGTGACTCCAAAACAAATACCAAGGATTTAGAGATTGTTCCATTAGTTGCAGTTAGTGCATATCTGCAGCAAATAGAAAGGAGAAAGCTACTTCGCCCATTTAGGTGCATGGTTGTAGTGAATGAGAAGAATTTTGAAGTGATTGCTTACAATGAAAATCCCCCAAATATGTTTCAAGTGTCAACTCATGCAATTCCTAGCATGAAAGAGTAGCAAATTCTTCGTATTGGAAGTGATCCAAGGACCTTGTTCACTCCATCGAGCACCATGGCATTGCAAAAGGATGCCAAGTTTGAAGAACTCAATCTTCTGAATCTTGTTTTGGTCCATTCCAAGAGTTCCGGTAAGCCCTTCTATGCTATACGCCATAGAATTGATGTGCCATTGGTGATAGATTTTGAGCCTATTGGGACTTCGGATGTTTCCACCTCTGTAATGAGAGCATTACAATCGTAAGCCCTTCTATGCTATACTCCATAGAATTGATGTTGCATTGGTGATAGATTTTGAGCCTATTGGGACTTCGGATGTTTCCACCTCTACAATGAGAGCATTACAATCCTATAAGCATGCCGCAAAAGGTAATATCACGCTTGCAAATCGATCCCTAGTGGAAATATTGAGTTATTGGGTGACATGATTGTATAAGAGGTGTGTGACCTTATAGGCTATGACCATGTTATGGGTTATAGATTTCATGATGATGATCATGGTGAGGTGATATATGAGATTATAAGATATGATTTAGAACCTTATTTGGGTCTTCATTACCCTACAACTGATGTCCTTCAGGTTTAAGATTTTTGTTTATGAGGAACAAAGTAAGAATGATTTATGATTGCTATGCATAACCTATAACAGTGATTCAAGACAAGAGATTCCCTAGAGGCCTAAGTTTCTATTGATCTACGATGATATCGCATCATGGTTGCCATGCTCAATACATGGAAAACATGGGTTCTATATCATCTCTAGTAATGGTTGTGGTAATAAATGAGAAGGAATTTGACGGAGGTAGCGAGGGGCAGATGCAACAGAAAGGAAGAAGGATTTGGGGACTAGTGGTTTGTTATCACACTAGTCCATGCTATGTTCCATTTCCTTTGAGGTATTCCTATGATTTCTTAACGTAAGTTTTTGGAATTCAACTAAACAAGGAAGTTGAATTTGTAGAATTTTCTCTACAAATCAGCTAGCTCACTGATATCATGTAGAAATTTTACCTACAGATCAAACTGATATATGCAATGTACTAAAGCATAATACTAGATTTACATCTACCATAAACTTTGCAGAAGCTTAATTGAAGATGAGCAACATCAATCATGAAAATATATAATTGAGAATGAGAAGTAATCAACCATAACACAGAAGACATAACCTGGGGAAAGCACTAGCCTAAAACCCCATCTCTATATTATCAATCAAGTGGAAATCCCCAACAACATACAAAAAGAATCAGCACAAAAGCTATCATGCTCTCTTTGTACTTTGATGATTTAGCTTATGGACTATCTAGGCATGTATATATAGGCTCCACAAGTCCTCCAAGCTCCTATTTCCTTGCACAGTTTTGATTGGAGTCCAATGTCATAACATGTGTGAATTGGCCACATCATTCCTGCTGTAACCTCAGGTCCAACTACGGAATCCATAAGGAATTCTATTCCTTATGCATGTAAGGAATATTCACAAGGAATATCCTAGCAACTGATAGTACATTGTCCCTTCCTTGATCTCAACTAGGTCTTTGTCTGAACTTACATGCATGAGTTATTCATGAGAGAATATTCAGTTATTTGAAGTACAACAGTTATATGCTAGCATGCATTAACTAACTGAACTTACTTAATTTAAACAAACTGTTTAAATCAAATATAACTGGACTTGACTCAGTTAACTGAGCCAACTAATTACTAGTCAATATAGAACTCATCCTTATCTCTTTAACTCATGGATAAATTAATCAATTAATAGATAAATTGTTGCATGTGCTCACATAGACTTCAAGTTTGATTTCCTTAACTAATTAACTCAAACTGAATTAATTAATTAATTTACAAACTGTTGTTAATATCAAATTCGAATTTTACTTCCTATTTCTAGTCCATGGACTGACTAAAATAGGAATCCACACTGAACTTCTAAAAGTAGAAGTTCTATTTTTAGCACAGTTCTATTTTTAGCACTTCGATTTTTCATTCCTTGTTGTCCAATCCAGCACTAGTATCCAAACTGCTAGTTTTAGCACTTCTATTTTTAGCATTTTCTTGTTGCCATTTTCAACACTCCCTCTCAACAAGAAAAACTTCCTCTTGAACCCGATCCTGTACCTTCAGAATGTTCTGCATGCAACACATCTACCAAGTGTGGTTGCTCCAGCAACTCTCGGAACAAAAAAATCTCCCATTTGACCTCTATGTTGGGCTAGAAACATACTCTGATGCTGAAGCTCTACCTACTGCTTACAAGTGCTCCCTCTCTAACCTTTGTCCTACTGCAACATCTCCATGCATCTCGCACTGTTGCACACCTCTCTATGCTACCTTGCACTGGTGCAACACACTTGTGCCTCTCGCATTACTGCAGCCTGCTAGCTCTATGTTGTCCTAGGATTCCCTGCACTATAGCTCTCTCTGCCACTCCATCTGCATCTGTCTCTACCCAATTAATCAATTCTACTACTCCTCATCGGGGCTCCTATAGCAATGTTGAATCAAAGAGGTTGGGTACCTATGGGATCCCGCCCCTCCTACTTAGGACAATCAATCCAGATCGCCCCACCTCTTACCTGGAGGTATGGTTGCATGTGATCCCTCTACCCACCTGCCTCGAAGTTTCTCCCTACTGGAGGTCTCTACATGAGTGGATGCCTCCATTCTATCTCCTCTTGGCTTCCCCAGTTGTTGCTGTTCCACAACCTCCTGAAGCTTCTTCACCAATCTTGGCTCCTCCACAATTGTCTGAGACTTCTTCTGGTGCTGCATGTTGAGAGGCAATTTACTCTCCCTCTCAACCACCATGTATCTAACCTTTGTCTTGCTCCTTAAGACTTTTCAGGCATCTTATACCTCAAGTGCATACAGGTTCTTAGCTAGCACACCAATCTGTTTCCACTTTCCCACCGTCATGAAATTTTCTGGAAAAAGAGCTGATTTTAAATCAGTGATATCTCCCTCATCCAAACTCAGATTCAGCGATTCTTTTTTTTAATTTGGGTATTATTCCATAAATAATCTAAATATGTTATGTGTTTCTATAAACTTTGCAAAAAAAATTCAGAAATTCTCTGCAAACTCTTGGCCGAAAACTCAAAACTTTGAAATCTCCTCTCAGTATACTGTTCTCTCCTTTGATCACCTTTGCTCCGATACCATGTAGAATTTTCTCTACAAATCATCTAACACACTGATATCATGTAGAAATTTCACCTCCAGATCAAACAAATATATGCAATGTACTAAAGCATAATACTAGATCTACATCTACCATAAACTTTGTGGAAGCTTAATTGAACATGAGCAACATCAAGCATGAACAGATATAACTAAGAATGAGAAGTAATCAATGATAGCATAGAAGATATAACCTGGGGAAAGCACCAACCTAAAACCCCATATCTATATTATCAATCAAGTGGAAATCCTCAACAACATACAAAAAGAATCAGCTCAAAAGCTATCTTTCTCTCTCTATACTCTAATGATTTAGCTTATGAACTATCTAGGCTTGTATATATAGGCTCCACAAGTCCTACAAGCTCCTATTTCCTTGTGCAGATTTGATTGGGGTCCAATGTCATAACATGTGTGAATTGGCCACATTATACCTGTTGTAATGTTAGGTCCAACTACGAAATCCATAAGGAATACTATTCCTTCTGCGTGCAAGGAATATTCACAAGGAATATCCTAGCAACTGATAGTACACCATCCCTTCTTTGATCTCAACTGGGTCTCTATCTGAACTGACATGCATGATTTATTCATGAGAGAATATTAAGTTATTTGAAGTACAACAGTTATATGCTAGCATGCATTAACTACTTGAACTTACTTAATTTAAACAAACTGTTTAAATCAAATATAACTAGACTTGACTCAGTTAACTGAGCCAACTAATTACTACTCAATATAGAACTCATCCCTATCTCTTTAAATGATGGATAAATTCATCAATTAATAGATAAATTGTTGCATGTGCTCACATAGACTTCAAGTTTGATTTTCCTTAACTAATTAAGTCAAACTAAATTAATTAATTAATTTACAAACTACTCTTAATATCAAATTTGAATTTTGCTTCCTATTTCTAGTCTAGGGACTCACTAAAATAGGAATCCACACTGAACTTCTAAAAATAGAACTTCTATTTTTAGCACTTCCATTTCTCATTCCTTATTGCCCAATCCAACACTCGTACGCAAATTGCTATTTTTAGCACTTCTATTTTTAACATTTTCTTGTTGCCATTTTCAACAGAATTGGCTACTCAAATGAGAGAAAATAAAATTATGTGCACTTAAGCATTGCTCTATGACATGTTTCTTCATGAAACACCATTATGAATTGTCACTCGGAAGCCCAACATCATGGATCTTGTCAGATATGACGGTGTTTCCCTTTACTATGAAGAAACCTTTTGGCTTTTGGCGGTAACTCCTATTGAGGCTCAAATCTAAGATATTGTTGCATGGATGTCTGATGTTGAATTTTCTAAGTTTTCTTATCTAGAAACCCTCCATGCACTTTATCTAATTTATTCCTACCTACTTGTTATTTTCCTTAACATGTTATTTACAATGTAAATACTGAGAATAAACACTAGTGCATGCTCAACATATTACGGATCAACAACTAAAAGAAACAAGAACAAACACACCATATGACACCATTATTTTTTGACTAATGTCCCCGCAAAACCCAATATGGGAAATCGGTGTAGCTATCTGAGGATTTTATTATTAAGAAATATTAGAGTATAATTTGGGTGTTGAAACTGGCCTACCCAATAGAGAATTTCCTTAGCAGTAACACATCTAAGATTATGACAAATCTACTGGCTGAAACCCCGGATAATCCTTCTAGCAGCTACTTAGCACCAATCTGCCCCAAAAACCCCAGCGTCTGCCTAATATGGATTGCGTCAGCCTCTCCTAAACTAGCATTGGCACTGTGTCAACCTATCTTGGCCTTCGTTAGCCCCATGAGGCCCTGTGTCAGCTCTATAAGCCTCTGCGTCAACTACGCTAGCCCCTCTATTTTAGCTACCTTTGTATGGCCATACGTGAGCATTAGCTGCTCCTATGTCTCTCTCTCTAGTTGCTCTGCTACTATCCCAACACTATCTCTACCTCTTTGTCTCTCTATACTCAATGCCCCTCAGCTACTCCCCGATCACTGGTTCTATCTCTCTTAGCAAACCCTCCTCTAAAGAATAGAATAAATGATCACTCTGGTGTGTTTTCCAAGTGACCCTCAAGCCTCCTCTTATACTTTTCTCATTGATATATCAACGACCGAGATTAAGTCCCTAATCAATGACTAAGATTAGATTTGGTATGATCCATGTGTTTTGGACCACTCTAACACAGATTCATATTAATACACATTAATATTTTATTTACTGTAGGTTTAGACTTAGGGACTCCATTAAAAATATTATTTTAATATCTCTTGATCTATTTAGAATCTACCCAAACCCTTTCTAGGTATTCGAGATCTCATGTGCCCCAACCTCTCCACCAAATTTCGTAGCTAGATCAAATTCGATGCTACCCGAAATCAACACTCCCAGCAATACTCCTCACTGAGTATTACTCTGATCATCCGACATCGGTACCTGTGCTGATGCTAGGCCTTCCTACCAAACCTCCTTTGCATTGTTGCCTCATGTACTGCTACCCATGGTTCTACCACTGCCACTACTGCATCTGTAAGACAACTCCCTCTGCATCCGTGTTGCTGCTGGTCCTTCTGGTCCTTCTTACAAGCACTACATCTACACTGCACCTCATCTCATCATGTTGCATCATGTTGCCTACTGCTACACTGCAACTCAGTTACTTAGTTACTCAAAAGTAAGTAACTGATCTCCCAACTGACCTCCATGTTGGGCTAGAAACACCCGTTGATGCTGAAGCTCCCTCTGTCACTGACATGTGCTCTCTCTCTAACCTCTGCATTGCTGCAACAACTCCTTGCATCTCACGTCATTGCACACCTCTCTCTTCCTTCCTGCTCTGGTGAAACACCCCTGTGCCTCTCACACTATTGCAGCCTACTAGCTCTGTGCTATCTCAAGACTCCTACACGGTAGCTCTCTTTGCGTCTTCATCTGCATCCGTCTCTACCCACCCATCTAGTCTTGCTACTCCTTTCGGGGCCCCCGTAGCAAGGTCTAATCCAAGAGGCTAGGTACCTCAAGGATCTTTCCCCTCATCTCTTGTAGTCCTCCTGACTAGAACTCAATGTCTCCCCACTTCCACTCAAGTGGTGCATGTGCACTCATGGCAGTGTCATCGTTTGTTAAAACTTCCTTCCCTGCCCTTGCGAGCGTTGACTTGGTCTCAGAAGACTCTCTATTACTCTTCTTCCTTGGACACTGGGTCACATAATGACCCAGCTCCCCACAGTGGAAGAACTTGATATTGGAGAGATCTTTCTTATTTTTCTTTTCCATTTTTCCCTCAAATACTAGGGCCACAACCTCCTCCTCCTGCTTGACCTTGATCCTTTTGCTGCTACTACCTATCTTTGACTTTTGTCTAACCTCTTCCTAGCAAAGAGCTTCCCACATATCACCCCAAGGTGGGAGAGTTCCTCTGCCCAAGATACTCTAGAAAAATACTTCCCAATCTTCTGCGACTATTATAGCTCCAAATCTCACTCTTGAGGTTTGTGACGCTGCACTCATAGCCTAGGGGAACCCCTCCTTCCAGACTTAGTCCCAAATTTAAAAAACAGTGTTTTATTCCCTATATGCAACATTGCCCTGAGCTAAACGCATGTATACACAGGTCTGTGTATACCCAACCCGTGTATATGTTTAAAAACACTTAAAAAATAAATAAATCTCCTTAATTTCGGGCAGAGATCATGGGTTTTACTTGTTGATTACCTGTTAGTGCCCATGGCCCAACGAATTCCCAACGAATTCCCAACTAAAAAACTACTTTGGGAGAAGTATAAAAAGGCTTCTATGGGAAGGCCAAAGGGGAGGAGAGGAGAGAGAAGAGAGAGAAAGATTACTATGCTGAGATTTCCCTGACCAAGTCTAAAGATCCTTGTGCCTCCTGCACTTCCCTTTCCTTGCGTGTGTTGATGATTTCATACTACTTGAGATATCATGGAGTAAGTCATGGAAGGAGTTCGTTAAAGGCTTGATACTGGATGAATCCGAGAGAAGGTTCCGTTTGGAGCTTGTGAAAGGATGAATCAGGTGAAATTATTCCTTTTCTGTACTTTATTTGTCTATAATAAAAGAAACACATGTCTTTGTTCTTGATATAGATCTTCTTCATGTTATGATATTCATATTATGATTCATATGTGAATGGTTGTTGAATTGCATAACTAACTACCTTTCCTTATAATATGAAGAGGGTTTGTTTATGATGTTTAGTCCATATACTATTGTACTTTCATGAGTTGATTGTTTTACAGGTCAAAGGAGCAAAGGAATGCCAAGAAGGGTTTGGACCTTGGAAGGCTCTTCTCAAACGTAGGACCTCAGGTACGCCCCCTATCGTAGAGTTTGCTTATAGTAGTATTATGACTATATGAAATGTGTGTTTCTTTGCATAGATAACCTCCAGTCTACTAGGGTATTCACCCAAGACCCTAGGGGAGTTTATCCCACAACAGAATTGGCGACTCCACTGGGGACAACACTATTGTTGTTCCTTGTTTGGGTGTATTCAAGCCAATCAGGGCTTAGCTCTCTGTTTATCTTCTGTTACTGTGTAGTCAGTGCCTGAATTGTGAGCTTTGATCAGTTTTTTCCAGAATTTTCTTTGTTTTTCTTGGAAGCTTTTTTATACGATGGTTTCTCTGTTTACAGAAGCGTATATACACATCTTTCCTTAAGTGAACCTGGATATACGCATGTTTCCTTAAGCCTTGTCGTGTATACACGCATCTGTGTGCAAACACAATCGCGTATATCTTGAATTTTCAAGATTTTTAAAATTTGTTTGTTTCTAGAAGATAGTATGCTGATCTGATTCAGTTTGGAACAATCATTGTTCTGTCACAGTCTTTAGTTTTACAACAAGCGTCTTGTTTCGAATTCTCTCTGATTGTGAAAAGGTTGGTCTTTTTCATTTTTCTTGCAAACGTCATTTATTTTTTCTTAAGCACACAACATTTCTTGCAAGGAATCTTGGCTGCTATGTGTATTCAGCGCAGAAAGATTGATTTCAATCTTTCTGTTGAGTTTTGTTTTAATGACTTTTTGGTTTGCATGTTTGAACTATTTTTATGACCATCTGCTTTTCTTTCTTTCTGAAAGTCGTTTTTTCACGCTTTCTTGAAAGTTGTCTTTTCAATCTTTTGGTTTCCATTACCAAGCTCATATCGCTGCTTGTTGATTGTTAAGAGCATTTCAAAGAACCTTTTTTGTTGAGTTCCCACTTGTTTTGTGTCGCAAACTCGCAAAGTGCTTCATTGCCTATTTTTCGGTCATCAAGTTTCAGTTTTGTTAGAGCATTTTTGAAAAGTCGTTTTTGAGTTGCTTTTGAAGGAAACTTCTTGAAACTTTGTTTTTCTTTCTTGAACTTTGTTTTGATTGAGTTTTCCTTTTTGTGAGTGAAAGTGCGCTATTTGTTCTATCTTCATCTTGCTTTTAGTGCTTAGACGAAAATAAGCAACAAAAATTATATTCCATCTAAACATTTAAGTGGCAAATCTAAAATCGATAAACAAGCAACTTTCATCTTTTGATTTAAGAGTAGTTTTGAATCTTGCATCGGCATGTACTTGTTGCATTAGGATTAGTTTGTGCATATTTCTAGGCATTTATAGTTTTGTTAGCTTTTGTGAGTGTGGAGTTTGAAGAAAAGAAAAGAAAATGTTTTAGCTTTATTTGAAGTTCCTCTGAACCCTATAGAAATTTATTTTCATCGAAAAACGAAAAACAAGTGCATTTGCATGTACTTTGGTTTTTATTAATTTCTTTTGCATCAAAACACCACCAGTTTCACTTCCGTTATCCCTTGAATTAAATAACAACCCATTAAAATCAAGTGCTAATTTAAAATATACTAGAATTTATATCTGTCGAGTTAGATACATCAACAAGTTTTAGGATATTTTAGGGCCTTGGATTAGGTGAGTGGAGATTTAACTCTCCAAGGCCATTTTAAACTGTCAAACATAGGAGTCTGAATAGTGAGTGAAAATCCCAATAGCGTTAGGAAGACCAGGAAAGCTCCGGATCTGGGAGTTAAGCACGAGGGTCTGTAAAGACAGGGAAGAGAGATACCCCTTCTCCTACTTGTCCGAACTTACCTCATGACTATTCCACCTGGCTTCTAATACAAGTTGGTAACCTTAGTTGCTACTCCTAGGGATCTACGCAAGTGGTTGTGGAGGGGAATCCCGTGGCACCTGAGGTCGACGTTGTATCACTCTCAACAGTACTACTGGAGGGCACCCTTGCGAAGCTTGGGGGCTTGTACCGGCGCAGGCTGTTGTTAGGAGGTCAGCATAAATTCCTTTGTTAGCTTCATTGATAGGACTAGGCCATCATTATCCTAGACTATATTCGGAAGGCCCCTTACTTCACTTTCTCGTATTTTGGTGTCTGGTCCTAATCACCCGGAGCGGAAATACTTGGAGGTTGTTTCACTAGCTGATATCTTTTAGGGACTTTTTAGTGAGTGCTCTTTTCTCCTTGTATATAGTTGGCTTTAGTATTTTTGTCTTGTTACATTGGGACTTTGTGTTCTGAGTGACTGGCTTACCACTCTGCCGATCTTGAAAGGCTTTTGGTTGTTCTTTCAGAAGTTGTGGAGTTTCCTCCTCAAGGGAAAAGGTTTTAATTGCCTATCCATATTCCTTGAAAAGTTATTTCTACATTCCTATAAGGGAAGGGTTTGAGGATCAGTTAGATATGGCCAATATTCCTGTGGAAACCAACCAAGGTTCCCTTCCAAAAGGAGATCCTTGTGCTTTTCCTTTCTTTGGAAACATTGGTACTCCCTTGATGGCCACATTGAATATTCCTGGGTTGAATGTTGGGCTACCCGTTTGGCTGTGGTCCACTCTGAATATTCCAAATGCTCTTGAAGCCTCTCAGTTGAATGATTTATTTCAAGGGCATCACTTGGGTGCTAATTGTTCATCTTCTTTCAAAGAGAAATCTGGGATTCCTTTTTCTCCTCCGTCTTGTAATAAGAAATCTAAAAAGAGGAGAAAGAGGACGATAAAGAAGAAGAATAACTCTATCCCTTCATCATCAACCTCTGCGAATCATGTTGAGGATGGGCCTTCAGCAGCTCCTAGTCATGCTGGGGGCACAAGTCTAGTCACTGCAAGTCATACTAGCACATCATCATCAACCTCTGCGAGTCATGTTGAGGATGGGCCTTTAGCCGCTGCTAGTCATGCTATGGGCACAAGCCTAGTCATTGCAAGTCATACTAGCAAAGAGTCAGGATCATCTGCAAGTCATATTTAGGACTCTACACAAACCACTTCTAGTCATGTTGGCAGCATGGAGGTTGATAAGAAACCTGGATGTAGAAGTTTTAAACCTAAGTTCCCTTGTAAGATATGCAAGGGAGACCATCTTACTCATTTATGCCCTGGTATTCCATAGGTTCAAAGGATATGGTCCGAGTCTGAAAATACTTCTACTCCTAGATCTATTATGGTTTCTCATCAACCATTGGTTGTTAATGTGGTAGAGCCAATGCAATCGTTGGCTGATCACTCCTCTTTTGAGGGGTGAAGTGCCTAACAAAAGAGTCTGCTTGATCTCTAGTACAAAATCTTCTAG
>APFE031461912.1:0-25246 GCA_000404065.3 Pinus taeda
CCACCTGTTACACACAATACAACTTAGATCTGATATCCAAATCTATTCCACTGCTTGCCTGCCTCCACTGCTCAATACCTGCTCAAGAATGGATGAGAACGGTTGAACCAAACTCGTATTTACCTCAAAAAAATCACTCACACTGGGAATCACGTGAGCAGAGGCTATATCACTTGGTATTGGCCAATTCTCATTGGCATAACTCAATCCCATTGATTGTGCAAATCCTCATGCACAACTATAGTCACAACTGATAGCAATCTGATCCTCTAACACCTGTCCCTGCTGAACTGAACATGCACTGACATGCAACTGAGTTAACTGATGTATTCTATAGTTGCATTATGAGTTAATAATTAATTTAACAACCCATCATTAGTCTATTTGCAGTTAGACTAAATACAACCAGTTTAACAAAGCCAAACTGAACACAACTCCATCAACTCCACAATCAACTCCACCAAACTCAACTGATTGAGTTCTAACTGAATTCGTGCATGCAACAACTCAGCTGACCCACAAAGAAAACCTATTTCCTTCTGACAGCTGCATGTGCTACATCTATAGCTCAAACTGAAGTGCTCCAAGAGAATAAGATAAAGTTTATAGTCTACATATTATTATAAGCTAATAATATTTGACTGCTCTATAATTAGACTTGACAGTGTCACCGTTGTTGTCTAAAAATATAAGTCCATCTATTTTTTGCCAACTTGACCAATCATCCATAAACAACATCCTGCAACTCATAAACATGATCCATATGTCTAAAAATAGACATAGTGTAAAAATAGACTTTGCGCCATAATTTGCCTATGGGTCCACTTAGTGAAGGTGACTCTTTTCATTAAGCTCCATCATCTTGTTGCAATCTCAACAGTACACCCCCTCAGACATATGGTGCCCACACAACTTGCAAGACAATTTTATTCTATCGTTCAAAGCACCAGATTCACCAAATTCCCAGAAAGGGTCCAATTTCCTTGGCATGTTTGATTTTGAACTTTGAAATTGAAAACTTGAATGGTGTTTCGGTGAACCTATGGGAAAGTAAGGATTACAACTTAGTATTTACAAGTTACAAACTTACAATTTAGTATTTTACTATTTACATTGTACAAAAACTAAAAAAAAAAATTACATACAATTTAAGAAACCCCATTCCAAACCCAACAAAAAAAAAAACTATAAAAAAATACATTGGACAAATGTCTAAAACCCCATTCCAAACCCAACCAAAAAAACTAAAAAAAAAAAATTACATTGGACAAATGTCAAAAACCTCATTCCAAACCCAACCGAAAACATAGAAAAAAAAATGAAAACAAAGTTACATAACAATGAAAACACAAAACGTTGGTGCCCATACTAGTTTTATGGAGATAACGTGTCTCCTCCTTAGCTCACTTTTCGATTTTCTCCTCCAATTAGTTGATTTAGCTCCAAAATATCCAAGTCTCCAAACCCTAGTGCGCCTTCTACTGTCCAAATAACAAAAAAAAAAAATCACATTTTTCCCTTTAAACACGTGCTGCTCGACGGGCCTAGGATTTTTACTGAAAAAATCGGCTAAAAAAAAATTCTGATTATATTGCCCAATTTAATCGTTATTTTGAAAAAACTGCAACTAAACAATTTAATCACGATTTTTTCCTGATTAGTGCAACAATGGTTTTTTCCTAATAAATAATAGAAGAATTCATTATAACTTACTTGTGAATTAATTAATTTATAAATGGATTAGCAAAAAAAATATTATTTATCATTATATGGGTTAATGTATTACCTCTATTATGTCGTAAGGGTTTTCTCATTTTTCTCTCTGAAAATAACTTTCGAATTCATTATAACTTACTTGTGAGTTATTTAATTTATAAACGGATTAGCAAGAAAATTATTATTTATCATTATATGGGTTAATGTATTACCTTTATTATGTCATAATGCTTTTCTTGTTTTTCTCTCCGAAAATAACTTTCTTATAAGATTTAAGTGTACATTCTTGTGCTCCTTGATTTAGGTGTTAGATGATTAAAATAGTTTGAGTCATCTGATTCATTCGACCGGTATTTACAAATTTAGTTATAAGACTCGTAGGAATAAGGCAAAGGTATATGTCCAATCATCTTCATCCTAAATTCTGCCAACAAGCAAACAACAATGGCATTAAAGGTGATTATGTTCACCATCTTCATTTTCTATCTCATTGCTTTCTGCTTCATAGCGGTCGTAGAACACAGGAGAAGCACTGGAGTCATGACTCCAAGTGAGTACGACAATGCAACTTTATGCATGTGCAATTCATGCATATCTACTTGGTATGTAGTTGGGGCATTTATGTTTCTTCTCGTGAGACAGGATCTTGTCTTGGCCTTTTGGATTCCATAGTCATTTTTGTTTGAACTCTTCTTAGCAACCTAGATGCATAGTCCTGGTTTAAATGATTTGTAATAATGTGTATATTCAATGTGCCCAAAGGTTTTCTGGTTTAAATGCTCAGTATTACTGTCCATATCGAGTGAGCACTATACATCCTCTATATTGAAGTCCATATTCAAATCTCCCAATGCATCCCACGTATTAATGTCCATGTGAAATATACTCATGCCTTATGGGATTTTCATGAACTCGTTAAGATATGGAAGGATGCTTTGCACTGTTCTGTTGTCAACTTTCATTAGATTTCACCCAAGTTGGCCATCAAAAACATGTAATTCGTGCTTGTATTCACATAACAAATGTAATTGCACTACATTCATGCCAAAAACAATGTCTCTCAGCAAGCTTCTTGCAAACGTGTGGGAATTTTCTCTCTTCGAGTTAGATTGAGAAGTTGATCAGATTGTTCAATTTTCTGTGGAGTTCCATCAGAAGATTGTGCTCATAATACCCCAATCCTTGGTTGATGTCCTAGAGGTCCCTCTCAATAATCTTAAGTCTCTCCAATACCTTCTCAACCCCTATTCTATCCCAGCAATGGTAGGAGACACATACCCATCTTCATTTTCTTCATCACCATCATGATCATTCCGAGCACCATGAGAATTGGGAATGTCATTAGTTGATGGCACCTGCAGCTCAACAACAAGCCTGTAAAGATCGTGATATCATCTTTACAATACATCCCTAAATTCTTCCTCTCCAAGCAGGTCCCTTACATAGTCGAATATGACCCCTAAGATGATAGAACTTCCTTCAGAAACAACACTCCATCTATGTTGATAGTTATATATACCGTCTACTAGAACTGAGAGTAGCTCTTGCTTTAGATACTCCACCAGAAAAAAAAATGGCCCTTCTGATATCTCGGTGGTATGAGGTCCTGCACACATTGTGGCCTAAAAATACCTTGAACTAGTTGTAGCCCTTGGCAATCTGCATATGACACACGGAGTCTTAGAATTCTTTCAACAACAACCTGGTTCAGAACTTTAAGAGTTTCACTGAGGTCTTGTGATGAGAAAGCCATTATATCGATATAGTAGCCCATTTCGCTCCGAGTTCAACTTGGATGTCAATGCTATTGATGACTATTGAGATGAGGTTCTTTTGTAAGTGGCACTTTGTCTATTACTCGACCCCAATATTTTGTTATAAAGGTGCACCTGTGACAGATAAAAAAGGTGGGCATGAAAATGAGATAAGGTGTAGATCAAATTACTAGATATAGATATCAAATATATCCAAAGGACTTAATTGTTAGGAATGATATCTAATTTCGTAAACAATAATAGGGAATTTGATATTGTTCTGTGTATCTCACTCCACTTATTCTTCAATGATGTGCACTCTTCTATGGAACCGACACAGTAAGGTAGCAGCACAACAAAACCAGAGGTAAGAAAAAATGGATGGTAGGTAGGGGTAACTTGGGATATAATCTTGTGGTCTTATGCCAAAGTGAAGAAATTTCCTAATGCAAGTTTCAAATTCCATGCTTGGTAGCAACAAAAGCACTATTGTGGGATCCTATAACCAAAGCAACTACCATTTGGACCTTATGTCTCGAGGGTAGTAGAGATTATGTAATCTAAGCTACTGATGGATATTCATGCGTCGTCAACTACTTTGAGGCTTAACACCTATTCATATCTACTCTAGGTAATATATTGTAATGGAGATATGGAGTTTGGACAACTTGGTGGTATTTTCGTATCATTTATAGGGATGGATTTTCTCGTTATGCATCTACATGTAATTTTGGTATGGATTTCTAGCCACTAATAAGTTGGTTTGGAGAATACATGCCATTTGTGATGAATACAACATTCCTTGGGGCTTGAATTTTCAGCAATCCGAGTTTTTGGACACCAATATTGATTACAAACTACCAAATCAATTATGATTTTCGTTTCTCTAAATTTCTCCTAGTGAGGCATGTTTTCTGTGAGTTTTTCTATATCATAAGCTTTCCAGACAAACAATTTGTTTCCCTATGAGTTCCATGTTTCTTTGATGTGTAACCAATTTAAAGTTGTAAATTCTAGGATTTAAGTCATTTACGTGGTTTCTGTTGGTTCACTAGGAAGGTTTGGCTCATGAGGTATCAAAGACAAAAACTCTTAAGATTTTTCAACTCTAGTTACAACTACTATTTGTTTGAGTGGAATACTCTAAAAATGCAAATTCTTATATAAATCATTGGAGAATATAAAAGACCAATTGATAATACAATTAAAATACCATAACATTTAAATTAAAGGAGTGAGTTTGGTGTAATGAAGAAGTAGGGGATAAAAAAATTAAGGTACTATAATGATGTTATCTAACCCAATCTAAAATATAAAAAATACCTTTATATTAGAACTAGTTTAAAGAAAATCAACGTTATTAAAATAAGATTGAACTCTCACGATATTCTTTGTGAAACATGGCACTAGACAAATTGCAAAACACAATGGGATGCACGAGTCTGTCATCTTCATGATACTAAAAAGGTAGAGGATGGAAACGCATTTTTTAAAAGAATATTTTACATATACCCATATTAGACCTCAAGTTTAAAGTATTTGTAATAATAACTATAATGACTTGTTAAGTCACCAAAATTATAAACATTTAGTAATGGTTGTTTTCAGGTATTCATCATTCTCAAGATTCTCACCACATAAATCTTCACAGGATCATTATGATTTTTTTCACTCAAATTTGACTATAGTTAGATCACATAACATATCACATCTTTTTTCATCTATGTTCTTCTTTTATATGGGCTACTTACATCGTTTCCTTTGCAACATCTGGTGCAAATGCTACTTTAAATTATTAAAAAAAAACATATTATTTTGTAGAAAGACATTTTATCAGTTTAGCTTGATATAGTACACATGTTATTCCCAATTATTACATTTAAAAATAATAAAATGATATTTATTTTCATATATTAGAAAATACTAATAACAAAAAAAATTCAATGTGAACTATAAATTAAAAAAGTTAAATTTTCATCTTATATAAATTATATTTATATAAAGAGATAAAATAATTGAGATAAAAAAATTCTAATTTTATCTTTGGTTACTTCTTAGTTTTAATATGGAGGAGATAAGTAATTTCTTCAATATTCTATACACAAATTGATATGTGATATTTAAAAGAATATCTTAATTAGAAAAACATATTTTAATGTTAGTCATAAATAAATATTTTAATATCTATATTAAATAACATAATTTTATATCAACTTTATATAAAGAAAGAGAAAGATAAAGTAATCCAAATTTAAATGTGATATTTAAAAAATATTAATAACAAAAAAAACAATGTAAATTTTATGTGTGTATGTGTGTGAGGAAGATTTATAAATGGTTAAATGTCTAGTTTAATATAGTGTTGACATATATCATTTTAAAATTATATTAGTAAAAAAATAGAGAAAATTTCTATCACATAGATATACTAATAAAAAACACATTTAAATTTTTCCAATGTGAGTGATAAATAAAATATTTCAATGTCAACTATATATATTATATAAAGTAAACAAAAATAAAAATTGCTTACGATTAGAATGTTTTATTATGATTTCTTATGATCAAAGAGATATATAATTCCTTCCATACTCAATATGAAGTTGACATATAATATGCGTTTGTGTGTATAAAACCAACATAGACTCATGTTAACTTCAAGTCTATTAAATGTCAAGATGAATCAAATATATAAACATGTAAATCTCCAAATTTTACAATATTAAAAAAGATTTGTAACTTCAAAACTTAATCCTTCAAATTAATTAATTTAATATTAATTTTTTTTTATTATTTAAAAAAATAGAGTAATAATATATAATTTTATATTAAATTTAAATACAAAATAATTCTAGATAAAAGATAAGTAAGCAATTTAAATCACCAAACTTTATACAATAATTTACTTCAGAAATAAACACACACATATAAGTAAGTTATTATTTATTATATTAAAATTTTAATGTTATTTTTTTAATTTTTTATTTATTTTTATTTTTCTAATGGTAAATAATTTTTGACTTGGTTATTTGGAGAGTCATAATTAGTTCCTTGGGCCTTGGTTTTTTCCTTGTATTTTTCCTGAACCATCATACCATAATGTATTTAGGTTCATATCATAATGCATTTAGGTTATAAGCCTTTTATGACTTCATACTTTAGGGGAATCTATTATCAACTTATTTGTCACCCTTAGGGTTGGAAAAGAAACTAGCCTTGACTTGCATTAATTGAAGGTTGAGATGCCACTCCTATATCTTTGGAAAGATTTAGTTTTAAGCCTCATCGATGTCTTTAGCAAATTACTATTTGCTACCTGCAATGGAGGGATGCAACTCTTCCCATTAAAATTTGACTTTATCAAAGGAATCGGATGAAGGTTCAAATATTCTAGAATTGTGATTCCCAAGACAATCAAATAAAATTGGGATTAGATGACCTACCAACATGTTAATAATTGAAGCACTTATTCTAACTTATCTTGGCCCTAGGTGTCCAATTTCATTCGCCTAGATCCATTAGAGGCATATTCTTCATATAGCCCATGACCATGGCTATTACTTTCCTAATAGTAGTGAGATATTGAAAATCATTATGGAAGGAGTCCTAGTCTTACAATGTCACACTAAAAGCATATATGTGAATTACTCATCTAAAGCTAGTGTTTGGCATTTGGTGCTTCAACTCTATTATAAATATGATAATCTTGTATGCAATGTCTCATGCATTTCCAATACAATCCTTATGAGCCACACTTTTTCTTTCACTCATTGTAACTAGGGTGTAAATTTGATGGGAACTCGTACATGTCAAGTAATTTTTTTTTATGACAAGTTTCTTTTTAAAACTTCCCTTTCAAGTGACATTATGAATTTTTGTTTGCTTGTCATTATTGTGTATTATATGTGCTTGTGTTAATTTTTTCTAACATTGTAATCGCTATTGAGATTTCCATATCCAACCACAAGTTTCTTTTCAATGAACATAAAAAATGCTCCATTCATCTAAATGTTTCTTTACCGAAACTTTACATCAAAATAATAAATAGACTTATTTTCTAAATCAAACAAATACATACGCTCATTTTATAAAAGTACACTAGCTATCACTAATTTACCAATAATTTACCAAATTTGGGCACAAGGCAACATTCAATTTGTTCAAAAAGTAGCAGGAGAGATAACCATATTTAGCCACTTGTACTTCACCACATAAAATATTCTACGGTTCATGACGAATACATTTCACACTATTGAATGGATAGATTCCTAAAGTGCACATCCAAACCCCGATGAGGCTCCAAAACCCTTGAGAAAGCAGAAATAATAAGAAAAAACATTGCAAAACTTGATGCTTTCAAAAATGTCAGGCAACAAAGAGATACTGAGATGGCCATGCTTCTATTATAAGGCCAATTCCCTAGTACCTTCATACATGCTCATGACAAATGGTACAGAGGTGCCGTGGCCAATGACAAATGGTATAGAGGTGCCGTGGCCAATTTTCACAACAATCGTAATGGAAGAACACTAATAAGTTTCAAATCATTGGGTAGTATCATAGACTATCTACCATCTTCACCTTGTATGTTTGATTTTTGTTTGGAACTAAAATCTTCAATGTATTGTTATTATTCTCTTAATTGTTTTCATTAAGACAATCACTCTGGTCTTATCATTTGACAAAATATTACATTAAAAAGTGTATACTTCGTTCATACTCAATGTTAATTTGAAATATGGGCAAAAATTTCATCGAAGTTATAAATATACACCAACAATTCCATCAAAATTGTAACTTCACGTCATTCAACATTTCATTGAATTTCATGGAATAAACAATAATTCTTCACCGGAATCGTAATATTCTTTGTACCGATTTTGTATATGTGAAAACGAATGGCTTTATTTGAGACTTTTGTGAATTCATTAGAACGCACGATTTCCTTATCTTGAACATGCACCATTCTCTGCTTCAAATTTAGTGACTTGTGGTATAACCGTGAGGTAAGCAAGTTGGCCCATTAAAACTATACGTAAACATAAATTTAGACTTAATGCAGCATCTGCACATGCAGGCAGCGCCCTTTCGGGGTATCGAGGCTTACTATTACTAATTTTCTTCTTTTCTTCTTTTGATTGTGAGAGACTTGAAAATCATACGATTGGAAAGCAAGCGGTCGGGGCCCAGGGTATTTCCACACTGCAAAGCCCCTTCCTTAGCCATCGTTTGCGAATACATATATCTTATTCTGAAATGCTTATCGGATCTTCTTCTGCTCATACTGATAATCATCGCTGCTTAATTAATCCTTCATTAATTTACACACTCCCCACAACACGCCTTTCTTCCTTCCCTCCCCGCTATATAACACCAACGTTATGCCCATTCTATCCACAATGATTGAGATTTATGCAGCATAACCTTCTAATTATCATTAACATTATACAAATTCTCTGTATATCCCACCCCTCACAATGCAAGCTCTACGATTCCCGCCTTGTTTTCAAGAAAACCATGAGGATCTGCAGTTAAAGCTAGACATGAAAGAAGAGACTGGTAGTTTTTTCCATCGACTCCTAAGCAGAGAGGAAGCAACAGGGTATTCGTCTCGCATTTACTACAGAGCTCCAGCTCTCGGAAGAATCCCTTTCAATTGGGAAGCCGAGCCAGGGAAGCCTAAGACGGTGGAAAGCTGTTATATGAACGAGGAATTGGTTGATGATAAGATAATTCCGCCCTTGAGTCCACCACCGTCCCTTCAAGCCACAAATAATGGCAAGTCGCGCAGTTTTTCATGCGGAAAAAGAAGGGCGGGGTTACTGCAGAAGATCATGTACTTCCTTCAACAACACAAAACCCTAATGAAAGCAAAGGTGATACGCATGGCACGAACTCCAACAGCAGAAATGACTCCAATCGACGAAGAGAAACTTAGAGATGAGATGATGAAGAAGAATGGCGGCATTGACATTAAAAATAGCAAAAGTTCAGATTCAGAGCGTGAGGTTAATTATGCAGTAGAGGCAGAGACAGAGACAGAGACTGACGATGATGATGGTGATTTCATGTCAGAGTTCAGCCAAATGAGCTTCGGGCGATCCGATACTAGTAGTTCCAGTTTGGACATCCACTACGATCGTGTTTGAGTAGCTTAGATTGCCTTATTAATGCATTTTAATGGTTTGGATGTTAGATTTTCATATGAGTGTGTTAATAGAATCTAATTCACCTGTGTATTTATTCTCATGCCAACCAATTAAGGAATGAATATTGCTCTTCCCTACCGACTGAAATTTGTAGGTGAGGTGCAAGAAAGAGTCAAAAGCCAAACGTTTGCGGTGTCTGCAAATTAGGGTTGGCACCTTATTTCGTTTTGCAACAGGGTAAAGAAACATTGATATAATGGAAGAAAATTATAATCACAAAATATGCATGTAATTGAAACTTTGCAATTCTTCTAATCACCATACATACGTACGAAATTCACAAGTTGATACTATTGAAAACCAACCTTGTGTTTTACCCTTTCTTTGAGAAATTCCTTCACTATTCAAGTGGTTTTTCTTTTAGATCTTTTGCTTTGATATTACATTGTTTGAGTTTGATCTTATGCATGCACATTGAAAATATCTCAGGTCTTCAAGTTTGTCATTGTGATGCACCCATCTAAAGCACTTTTGCTTGTTCGAATGCTTTATGAGCTATGTTTACTTACATAGTTAAAAATCAAATTCCTTTAAGCATTTTCCACAAGCAACTTTCTTGTAGGCTTATTCGAAAGAGAAACAAGAGAAAATATTCATATTTATTTCAAATCATTGCATTTATTTTGTTCAGGCATTCATAGGATTCATCTATTGAGAAGATCACATGCTCGTTGTATTTTTCGTTTGGAAATAAAAGAAAAAGAAAGAATCTTCCTTACTCTAGCTAGTATTAATTGAACTAAAGAATTGCATTATTTTTTATTGTTTGAATTCTTCTATTGTGCATATATGAGTCAAAACATCATTTGAGTTGCATGCTGCTATCTTTGTGAGTGAGTAACATCTATTAAAATTAATGTAATAAAATTGCTTAGATATCTTATTATTTTACTAATATCATGCCAACATTATATCATGATTTTAGGGTATTCAATTAGGTAGGAGAGGACACTCTCCATGACCACCAAAACAAACACTAGAATATTGAGATAAGGATTGAGAATCCATTTGCAATTAGACATTTCTTGGGAAGCCCTTCTAGAAAAAGGGTCAAGTATGAGGTCATACTAAGATCAATGGAGTGATAACCACCACTTCATATGGTATTAATGGTGTGATCTATGCATATATGGGTGTGACCTTTGACATGTTACATGCTTGCTACCTTGACTTTATGTGTGGAGTTGACCACGTGTGTTTCCTTATCTCAGCTAGTTGTAGCTGGCGATTGTAGTGGCCATAATATTAGGTAGCCTACATGGGTGTTGAAAAGTGAGGCATGCATGATTTACTTCGGTAAGATGTTATTCATTACTCACTTAGATACCCCAAAGGGTTCTTGTCTTTTATGATGGGCACTTGCACAGAGTTTTGAGTCATTAAGTAGGAGGCTAGGATAATTGTACCTTCCATATCTTCGTGGCTGAATTGCATTTCCATCAACCCAAGCTCCAATTGAGAGAATAACTCTTTAATCCTCTTGGTTTTCACGTTGTACTATTAATTTTTCTTAGCATGTGATCTTTGGTTTTATGTCTAGGTTGGCTTTAAATTTCACTTTTTTCAAGTCAAACTCCAACTTTGACATCATGACTTAACCAATAGCTTGTCAATCAAGGAGGAAATGTGGTCTCTCTCTTGTTTTGGAAGAGCCACCAATTATTGAAAGTTGATTTTCGTCATTGGACCACACTCCCTTGAACCCCTCTAGTACACACACCACTTATTCAAGAGCCCCAATATTGAGGTATTCGAAGAGAACTCTTTACCCAATTTTAACCTTGTTGTGATAGGCCCTTTTAAACCTATCGCACAACAACTCCACCTAACTATACCACAATATTTTTCTTTCTTCTGTAACCACCCCACAATGTCTGAATTAAATCATATTTCACATGTAAGAATGGCCCTCCCACCTTTGACTAGTAATATGGGATGAGATAATTTGTTCGCACCCTTAGATTCACTTAGTGAGACTATGCTTCCATGAAATTACTGAGTACACCTGGAATTTTTGTCTAAGGGATGTTGTTGATTTCATTTTTTCCAAATATTTTTGTTCCTCCTTCACCAACACTAGTGCCATCCACCTCCAATACCTTTCCCTAGATTAGAGGCTTTCCTTTTTTTACACCCACAAAAAATGGACTTTCCACTTTCACTAATTATTTCACTAGGATCCCCTCTATTTTGTATGGCCTCCGACCCCCAAATATCTCATAATATTACTAATAGGATGAGGGAAAATCGCTTAGATGGTTGGGGGTAATAAGAACTACTAAGGGTAGCAATATGTCGGAATTCAAAATTTCCATGGTCCCACCCCTCTATTTGGGGGAATTTTGACAATTGAGAGGAACTCTCCTACTAGAACCTTTCCAACACCAAATATCTATCCTTGTGGAAACCTTTTAAGATTTGGACACCGCATCTTTAGAAGATCACATCCGTCAGTATAACCTTTCCAACTGGGGGCCACCCTCATAATAATTTCTTATTTCCATGCATAGGTTTCCCTATTATGGGGAAGCCCCTCAACCTATGGTTCTTACCACCCCTAGCTATTATCATGCTAGAGTCGCACAAGCTCAACCAAGACTTTAAAAACCACTAGACCAATCATTTTCCCCTTTTTAATTAAATTTCCCCGCATACTTGGATATCCTAAACCTAGATAATATCACTAATGAGCCATCTATTATAATCGACTTTGGAAACCCATGCCACATAAGGTCCCCTCTGATATCCCAAAATTCCATGGTAAATAAGGAGAGAACCTAAAAATTCAAATCACCATCATTTGTGCTACTATTCTAATTCATGAGTCAATGATAAACTTTATTTATGCCTATTTCAATGAATACTCACTGCTAATTTCACAAAATGGTATGCTGAGATTGCTGAAGAATTTTAGTATTATTTAGTAATGTTGGTAATGACCTTTCCAACTCACTTCAAGTTGTTGACCCATCAAGCTCACAGTATGGATATTTTGTCACATTTCCATAAGGACAACTCCACCCACACATCTGCTCATATCCATGAGTGTAGATGACACTAATTCTTATTGCATATGGATATCCTTGACCATCTATAATCCCAAAGATCTCTTGCGATGTGGCCATGGCAAGTGCCACCATTGAGGAATAAGACATCTTGCATGCCCAAGACTTTCATACGATTTAATCTCAATCATGAACATTGCATGATATAATTCTTAATGCACCAAGGATTATTGCAGATCCTCCTAAGATGCACCCTAGCCCCAACCCCCCATGCTAACGAGTGTGGTGGACTCAATTTCAAGAGATTTTGTAGGCCAATTAGCTACTCAATTGAGTTAGATCATAGTGAAATATTCCACTACAACTAATTTTCCTCTCACTGCTTTATCGAGAGGTGCACCCCAACCCCATTGATCCAGGTGGATATTTGTGGCCACCTGCCAAGTCCACTTGGACCCCCACCATTGTTTCTTTTAGATTTTCAATTTCCTTAATCATAGCACAGTTTACTATTTTTAGCAATTTTTAGGGTCCTAAACTTCTGGAGCCGTTTTGAAGCCCTAAATGACATTTTTTGGAAAAACTGGTAGCAACATAGGTCCATGGACCGATGTTGCTCTTCCCAAAGTTGTAGTTCTTGGATCGATCTTTCTAACGAGATATTGTACGCGACAAACAGAGATTGTATGCCAAAGTTACAACCCCGGGAAGTTGATGTACCAATTTACCCAAACGGGGCCCACAATTTGGCATTTCATCTTCTAGGGTTAGATTTTTGGATGTTTAGGATTTTCCATTGTTTCTCAACAATAAATAGGCTTTCAAGCCTCATTGTAACACATTTCAGAGGCATGTAGCCACCACATCTCCTCTTAGACATAAGCTACCATCACCCTAGTTGTTTATTTCCATCTTCTATTTGTAAGCATATCTAAGTATTTTACATTAATGAAATGAAGTATTATTTCCAATGCATCTTTGTGTTTATTGTTATCTCTGTAATTTGTTGCGTTCGTGTTTAAATCAGGATCAGTGGTATCAGAGCGGTCTGCTTTTTTCTCTGTTTTTCTTTGCATGTCCCCAACGAGGTCGAGATAGAAGGAGTTAGGGCTTGAAGTGGTCGAACCTTTGCAAGACTAGCCTCGCAAAACCCTACGGCCTACCATGGCGGATGAAAAGAAAGATGAGGGAGCGAGAGATCCTATCAAAATCTTGCTCAAAGAAGCCCTCGAGCGACAAAGGAACGCGATGATGGACAACTTTGCCCAGATCCTTCAATAGCTACCCAGGGGTGACGCATCGGCTTCCCACAACTACTCTGGAAATGCCACACCATTGAAGGTACGAGTTGATTTTGAAATCCCCATATTTGAGGGTCAGATAGACACAAATGGCATCAATAAATGGTTAAATATGCTAGAGGGTTATTTTTCTGTTCATTATTTTTCCAGTCGGGAAAAGATTATTTTCGTTTTTCTCAAAGTAGCCCCCCACATCAATGACTGGTGGGAAACCTACTGCGAGCAGAAGGATGAAAGTACCGGCTCACTATTTTCAGCCACACCCACTTGAAATTCATTTCGAGATGCCATGAAGGAGTAGTACTACCATGTCGAAAGCTATGAGGATCAATACATAAAGTGGACCAAGCTACAACAGGGAAGGGACCAAGACGTGCCGAAGTTTACCAATATTTTCCATACCCTTCGCAAAAAGTTGGGTATGAAGGATTTAGAGCAACATTTGATACTCAAATACCACGGCTGTCTGCACAAGTACATCCAGGAAGAAATAGAATTCCTGAACATCTTCTTGCTCAGCACGACATACTGATATGCCGTCCAGGTCGAGCAAAAGTTTAAACAGAAGAAGTGAGACTTTGGATTTACAAACCTGAAGCAAGGGAAAGGTGCCCTAAAACTGCAGAACAAAAGACAAAGCCAAGGCACGGTGGCCCAAGACAACCCGCCAAAGCTGCAAGCAAAGAATAGCGCCATGAAGCCAAAAAAGGACATAGGAAAATGGAGTGAGTTCCATAAGAGCTCCACTCACAAAACGAGTGAGTGTCGAGCCAAGCAGTCATTGGTGGTTGAGCTAAAGGTTCTAGAATTAGATGCATAGTCTGACTCTAAGTCAGAACCCGACAAGGGAAATGAAAAAGGGAAGCAGATTATCTATGTGGAGCCCAATGCCACCATTGCCACCATGAAGATCCAGAAGGAGGAACCCGAATATCTAGAGGAGAAGGAGCGTCTCTTCCACTCCCAGATGTGTGTAAAGGGATCCTTGCTACAGTTCATTGTCGACAAAGGGCGCCAAAAGAACCTCATTTCAACAGAGGTTGTGAAGTGGTTGGGCTTACCGACCATAGCACATTCACAACCGTACAACATCAGGTGACTTCACCAAGGATAATATCTTCGCGTGAGCCAGCAGTGTCGCCTTCCATACAACATCAAACCCTTCACGGATGAGGTATTGTGTGACATTGCTCCCCTTGAAGTATGTGATGTGTTATTAGGACAACCATACTTGTGGAAGCGACATGCTATGTATGAATCAAGGCCCCATGCTGTTATTATTACTTTGGGAAATAAGTTGTATAGGATACTAGAGGTAGCACTGCCTACCGCCATCTCTTCGATTACTACAAAACAATGCAGTAAGCTCATTTCCAAAACCGGAAAAATTTGTTCTCCTAATGATACGCCCTCAAGGAAAGAAGAAGATGGTGGCCACGACCTCCAGACAGGGCCCCTCTGCATGACAACTACAAATGGACAAGGTCGTGGAGGAGTATGAGGACATCTTCACCTCACCCACAGGGGTTCCTCTACACTGTCAGGTCAAGAACTCCATCGATCTGACCCCAGGGGCGCCACTACCTAATGGACCAATCTATCGGCGCTATGTTCTGGAGAATGATGAAATCAAGAGGCATCTTCAGGAGCTGCTACAGAAAGGTCACATCCGTTCGATTTCATCACCCTGAGGGAGCCCAATCGTGTTGGTACAGAAGAAGGATGGGACTTGGAGACTCTGTATTGACTATCGGGTGTTAAACAAGATCATTGTCCATAATAGGTACCCGATCCCATGGATCGATAACCTCCTGGACCAACTGAAGGGGGAAAAATATTTCAGCAAGATTGATTTGAAGTCAGGATATCACCAGGTACCAATCGAACCCTACGATGTGTGGAAGTCTGCCTTCAAAGCCAAGGAGGGCCTTTTCAAATGGTTGGTTATGCCTTTCGGATTGACAAATGCTCCTGCAACCTTCATGAGGCTAATGGATGACATCTCGCAGCCATTCACCAACTCATTTGTAGTGGTATACTTGGATGACATCCTGATCTTCAGCCAGAGTTGGGAAGAGCACCTCCAGCACATCCGACAGGTTTTCCAAACACTACAGCAACACAAGTTATGTGCCAATTTGGAGAAATGCACTTTTGGCATGACCCAGGTTCAGTATCTGGGATACATTATTGATGAATAGGGGGTGCATGTGGATCTAGCCAAGATCCAAGTCTTTTGGGATTGGCCCTCTCCAACCACTCTAACGAAGCTTTGCAGCTTTCTAGGTCTTGCCAACTTCTACTGTAGGTTCGTGTTGGGATTTTCTCATATCACTTGGCCCTTAAGTCAAGTCACCAAGGGAGGAGCGAAAGAAAATTTCTTTTGGTTTGAATCTCAATAGAAGGCATTCACAAAGTTGAAAGACCGCCTCTGCTCAGCACTAGTGCTCTCATTGTCAGACTTGCAACAACCATTTGAGGTCGAGATAGATGCCTCTGACTATGCTATTGGGGCAGTCCTTACTGAACATGGCCATCCAGTGGAATATCATAGTGAGAGACTTTCAGACACAGTCTGGAAGTATCCCACTTATGACAGAGATGTATTCCATTGTGCAGGCCTGTTGACAATGGAAACATTACGTTTTGGGGAAGGAAACGATCATCCACATAGACCATCGACCCCTCCAGTTCATATAGACCCAAGGGAAATTACAGAATGATCACCATCAGAAGTGGTCCACATACTTGCAACAGTTCCATTTGAATATCAAGTATAAGAAGGGCAGCACCAATAATGTTGCAGATTGCCTCCGTCGACCACCGATCATGTCATTACCACCGTGCTCAACTCTTCTGGGCACGAGACTTCTGATTGGCTACTTCTCTACAAAAGCGACCCAAACTTTGGCCAAACATACCAGAAACTCTTGGAGGGTCAGAATGTTCCAAATGTTCACCTCCAGGATGCCCTGTTATGCCACCTGTGTCACCTTTGTGTTCCTTCCAACGAGCATCCCAAGATGATTTGGGAAGCACACTGTAGTCGAGCTATTGGGTATTTTGGGGTCACGAAAAAGATGGCAGTACTACAAAAGTATTTCTACTTGCCAAATCTTTGACAGGATGTCGGGAAGTACATCAGATCATGCACTACATGCACCATTTCCAAACCGACAGTCAAGAAGCAAGGTCTCTATACCTCGCTGCCTACCCCTAATCGACCTTGGGAATCCATCTCCATGGATTACATGTTAGGCCTTCCTTCCACTAAGCATGGAAATTACTATGCTTTTGTGGTCGTCGACAGGTTCTTGAAGATGGCCATTATGGCGGCCTGCAAGAAGAATATCATAGTAGAAGCCATTGTTAAAATCTTCTTCGAACAAGTGTGGGTGCACTCTGGGATCCCACAGTCTATCATCTCAAATTGGGATACCAAGTTCTTTAGTACATTTTGGTCCAGTCTCTGGTCGATGTTGGACACCAAACTAACTAAGTCCATAGCGTTCCATCCTCAAACTGATGGCTAGACAGAGGTTGTCAACAAGATGATTGTACACATTCTGCACATGTACAACTTGTTGAAAATGCAACAAGATGATGGATCTTAGTGAAAAGAAGTCGCCTTCACTAAGTGGGCTTGCATGATATTTTTGGCGCAAAGTCTATTTTTAGACATATGGGCGAAGTCTATTTTTAGACTGCCAGTCTAAAAATAGAACAGTCGAATATTATTATCTCTTAATAATATTTAGACTATAAACATTATCTTATCATCTTGCAGAACTTCAGTTCGAGCTACGAATATGGCACATGCAACTGCCAGAAGGAAATATGCTTTTCCTATGGGTTAGTTGAGCTATTGCATGATGGACTTCAGTTAGAACTCAAGTGATTGAGTTTGGTGGAGTTGATTGAGGAGTTGATGGAGTTGTGTTCGGTTTGACTTAATTGAACTAGTTGTATTTAGTCTAACTGACAAATACACTAGTGATGAGTGGTGTGAATTAATTATTAATTAATTCACTAATTATTAATGCATAAATCAACTAAAGAATACATCAGTTAACTCAGTGCATGGATAGTTCAGTGGAGACAAGTGTTAGAGGTGGGTGAAAGGGTGAGACTACTATCAATTGTGACTATAGTTATGCATGAGATTTGCACAATCATTGATTGAGATTGCCAATGAGGATTGTGCAGTACAAGCCAAGGGAATTCAAACTTGGATCAAATCTATTCTCAACAGGTATTGCACAGTGGAGGCAGGAAAACAGTAGAGGAGATTTGAACCTGTGACTTGACTAAGAACTAAGCTAGTTTGTGTGTAGCAGGTGGAGATAGTACTGAGTACTTGTGAGGAGTATTGTACTATGTATTGTCACATGTTCTCTATCCTCATAATATACAGATAGTTGAGGGTTTTTCAGCTGTATGCTTTCCCCATTACACACTGTGTTGATATGTGTGATTGATGTTTCAATGTGCGCATGTGATTGTTTCTTTAATTCCGCAAATTGATGATCAACGTAGAGGAGGTTATGTATTATGCATGCATTCCGAAAATAGTGTATAATCAAGATAATATCTGTGAATAAGTGTCATATTATTCAAAATTTCTACATGGTATCAGAGTGAAGTTGACCATCGGATCTATTATTAGAAAGTGATTACATTTTATTTCTTCAGGCAGAGTCTGTAATCGGGCTAGGTAGCATTTGGATTCATCCTTCTTTTGGAAGGTGAGATATCCAGTAAATGCCCATACAGTCAATCTTTGTACGAGAAATATCTTGTTCTCACGAATTTTAGATCAAAAGTGGTTGAGTTTTGAGTTGGTGGAATTCGAATTTGCAGCAGTGTTTTCTTGGTGTCAAAGTTGAAATGTCTTTCAACAGACTGCGATTGGAGTATTCCCTTGAAAGCAGCTTGAATTATATTGCATGGAAAGACAAGATGGAGGTGGTGTTAGATGACAATGGGTTAAAGGAGTTCATAGATGATGAAGTCCCAAAGTGTACTGATGCTGCTCAAGTTGAGGCTTGGCAAAAGAAGACAGCAAAGTGTCAAAGAATTCTGTTGGAGGGCATGAAGGATCACATTGTATCCAGCCTGCATGGAAAGGCTTCTCCATACTTGATGTGGAAAGCGTTGACAAATTTATTCCAAAGCAAGAGCGACCAGAGGAATTTGGTGCTCAAAGATAAACTCAGAAACATTAAGTGTGAGAAAGGAGACAATATGCCCAAGTATCTCACGAAGTTCACCCAATGCCGGGATGAGCTAGGAAGTGTGGGGGTGACTGTCGATGATGAGGACTTGGTGAGCTTGGCTCTCCTTGGTCTTCCGAAGAGTTGGCATTCCTATTAGGACTCTGTCAATGGTCAGGAGAAATTGCCAGGATGGGAGAGACTTTGGTCAGATCTTGTGCAAGAGGAGATTAGGCGAAATACCAGGGACAGATCTTCATCAAAGGTATCTGATGAAGAAAATTGTGCTTTGGCTACCAAAGCAAAGAAGGGGAAGAACAAGAAAGCTTCTCATTTCGGTGCAAAAGGTAAGAAGCAGGACATGTCCAAGGTGAAGTGCTTTCACTGTCACCAGCATGGACATTATGCCACAAATTGTCCGCAGAAGAAGAAAAATAAGCAAGTTGCTGGATCTGCAGCGGGAGAGACCTTAGCCTCAAAGTTTGAGCTAGATTTTTCACTGATCGCATGCTTGGTATCAAGTGTGATGGGATCAGTATGATTCTTGGAGAGTGGTGCGTCTTTTCACATGACAGGAGATCGAGATTTGTTTTCTGATCTGGATGAGAAAGATCTTGGAGTGCCCATTGAGATGGGCGACGTGGTAGATACAATGCGACCGGTATCGGTACCATTTCCTTTGAGAGGGAGTCTGGTAAACCCTTCGTATTAAAGGAAGTGATGCATGTTCTAGGATTAAAGAAGAATCTTATCTCTGTGGCAATGTTAGAAGACAAGGGATATGATGTTGTCTTCAGCGAGGGAAAGGATTTCTTGTGCAGTAAGACAACTTGAGAAACCCGGAAGATAGGGGTTCGAGTCAAGAACCTTTATCAATTACATGTAGATGGCTGCGCAGCAATGGCATGCAAGGTAGAAGGAGTGGTGAGCCGGGATGATGGCAAGCTGTGGCATCAGAGATTGGGTCACCTCCACCATGGAGCCTTGAAGATACTACAGTAGATTTCTACTGGGCTTCCTAAAGGCACTCTTGCACAGTCAGATCAGTGCAAGGGGTGTACTTTGGGAAAATTTGTGAAAGCCACCTTTCACAAGAAGGATAGTCGCGCCACGAAGATCCTTGAGAGAATTCACACAGACGTGTGTGGACCTTACTCAGTAGCTTCGACAGCAAAGCACAAGTACTATGTGATCTTTGTTGATGATTTCTCTCAAAAGTGCTAGATCTTCTTCATGCAGAAGAAGAGTGAGACATACTCAAAGTTTTGTGAGTTCAAAGCACGGGTTGAAAAGGAATTTGGGAAGAAGGTGAAGGCTCTTAAGAGAGACAATGGTGGTGAATTCATCTTTGGCGAGTTCAAGGACTTCTGCAGCGCAGAAGGGATTTGAAGAGAGCTCATAGCTCCCCATAACCCACAACAGAATGGGGTTGCTGAGCGGAAGAACAAAATGATCATGGGTGCTGCACGGGCGATGTTGCATGATCAGGGCCTACCCGTTCACTTATGGGCGAAGGCATGCAATACTGCAGTATATGTGTAAAACCATCGTCCTCACAAGATACTTGGCATGAGTACACCCGAGGAGGCTTATTCTAGTAAGAGGCCTGATATTTCCCATTTGAGGATTTTTGGTTCTCCTGTTTACATGCATGTGATGAAGGATGCCAGGAAGAAGCTGGAGCCAACCGTAGAGGTTGGGATATTTGTGGGGTACACTGATATGCCCCACAACTATCATGTGTATTTGCGAGACAGTTGCAAGACTGTTGTGTGATGGGATATCAAATTTCAGGAGGAGAAAGCCATGAAGTGTTCGCTTGAGAGGGAGCCACACTTGCATGCAGATGAGGAGCTATTAGTTCCTAAGGATGAGCTTCCGGATGTGGATTAGCCACAAGATGAAGATCATGGAGTGGAAGAGACCACTCATGCAGCGCCAACCATCAAAGTGCGAAAGCGCACTATAGAAGCTGAGCGACTGGCTCAAGGTGCAGAGAAGGTTGTAGGACCACCTATAGCATAGCACAGATAGAGATAATCACCTGATCGATACACTGGATACATGGCTCTTGTGAGCAAATGTGTCATGACTGAGCCATCCTCTTTCAAGGAAGCTATGGAGGATCCCGCATGGGTAGATGCCATGGTGGAAGAGTATGATTCGATTTTCAGAAACAGTGCATGGGAGGTTGTCTCAAGATTGGAGGGGAAATCAATGGTGGGTTTGAGATGTATCTACAAAATTTGGCAGCGCAGTGATGGACTATTTGTTTCTCAGGGTAAGTATGCCCGGGAGATACTGGAGAAGTTCAACATGCATGGCTGCAAACCTGTTGAACTCCTCTTCCTTGAGGTTGGAGGAAGGAGGATGCTACTTCAGCGGAGGTAGTGGACGCCACTATTTATCGACAGTTGGTGGGGTCGCTTATGTATCTAGTCAATACACAACTCGATATATGCTATGTTGTTAACTAGCTTTCACAAGCTATGGTTAAGCCAACCAAGCTCTTCCAGAAGGCAAGCAAGCATGTATTGTGTTATCTTAGAGGCACATCGGGATATGGATTGTGGTACAGATAGGAGGATGAGGTGAAGCTATGCGGCTTCACGGATGCAGATTGGGCAGGGAGCCCAACGGACAGAAAGAGCACATCTGGTGGGATCTTTAATATCGAGTCGATAGCAGTTTCTTGGTACAGCAGGAAGCAGAGATCCGTGGCACTTAGTTCAGCAGAGGCCGAGTATATGGCAGCAAGTTTGGCTGCATACGAGGCTATATGGATGAGGAAGATCTTGGTCGGGTTGTTTGGGTCACACTTGGAGCCTACTGTGATTTATTGTGATAACTAGAGTTGCATTAAACTCTCAGCTAATCTAGTATTTCATGATAGATCCAAGCACACCGACATTAGGTACCATCATATCAGAGATTGTGTACAGCGGAGAATCATGTTACTTTCATATATTCCCACGGAGGATCAGGATGTTGATATCTTGACGAAGGCGCTCACCAAGAGCAAATTCGAATACCACAAAGGCAGGATAGGGATTGCAAATAATCCATATCTTGTTGAGAGGGAGTGTTGAAAATGCAACAAGATGATGGAGCTTAGTGAAAAGAAGTCGCCTTCACTAAGTGGACCCACAGGCTATTTTTGGCGCAAAGTCTATTTTTAGACTATGTCTATTTTTAAGCATATGGATCATGGTCTATGAGTTGCAGGATGCTATTTATGGATGATTGGTCATGTTGGTAAAAATATATGGACCTCTATTTTTAGACATATGGGCGGAGTCTATTTTTAGACTCCCAGTCTAAACATAGAATAGTTGAATATTATTAGCTCTTAATAATATTTGGACTATAAACATTATCTTATCCTCTTGTAGCACTTTAGTTCAAGCTACGGATGTGGCACATGCAACTGCCAGAAGGAAATACACTTTTCCTATGGGTTAGTTGAGCTATTGCATGATGGACTTCAATTAGAACTCAAGTGATTGAGTTTGGGGGATTTGATTGAGGAGTTGATGGAGTTGTGTTCAGTTTGACTTCGTTGAACTAGTTGTATTTAGTCTAACTGACAAATACACTAGTGATGAGTGGTGTGAAGTAATTATTAATTAATTCACTAATTATTAACTCATAAATCAACTAAAGAATACATCAATTAACTCAGTGCATGGACAGTTCAGTGGAGACAAGTGTTAGAGGTGGGTGAAAGGGTGAGACTACTATCAATTGTGACTATAGCTGTGCATGAGATTTGCACAATCATTGATTGAGATTGCCAATGAGGAGTACACAGTACAAGTCAAGGGAATTCGAACTTGGATTTGATCTATTCTCAACCTGGATTGTGCAGTAGAGGCAGGCAAACAGTGGAGGAGATTTGAACCGTGACTTGTTTAGATCTGAGCTAGTTTGTGTGTAGCATGTGGAGATAGTACTGAGTACTTGTGAGGAGTATTGTACTATGTATTGTTACATGTTCTCTATCATTATAATATATAGATAGTTGGGGGTTTTCAGTTGTATGCTTTTCCCATTACATACTGTGTTGATATGTGTGATTGATGTTTCAATGTGCGCATGCGATTGTTTTTTTAATTCTACAAATTGATGATCAATGGTAGAGGAGGTTACGTATTATGCATGCATTCCGCAAATAGTGTATAATTAGGATAATCTCTATGAATAAGTGTTATATTATTCAAATTTCTACATGGTATCAGAGTTGGTTGATCATCAGATCTATTATTTAGAAAGTGATTACATTTTATTTCTTCAGGCAGAGTCTGTAATCGGGCCAGGTAGCCTCTGGATTCATCCTTCTTTTGGAAGGTGAGATATCTGGTAAATGCCAAATCTCTGTACGAGAAATACTTTGTTCTCATGAATTTTAGATCAGAAGTGGTTGAGTTTTGAGCTGGTGGAATTCGAATTTGCAGTAGTGTTTTCTTGGTGTCGAAGTTGAAATGTCTTTCAACGGATTGCGATTGGAGTATGCCCTTGAAGGTAGCTCAAATTATATTGCATGGAAAGACAGGATGGAGGCGGTGTTAGATGAAAATGGGTTGAAGGAGTTCAGAGATGCTGAAGTCCCAAAGCCTACTGATGCTGCTCAAGATGAGGCTTGGCAAAAGAAGACAGAAAAGTGTCGAAGGATTCTGTTGGAGGGCATGAAGGATAACATTGTATCCAGCCTGCATGGAAAGGCTTCTCCATACTTGATGTGGAAAGCGTTGAAAGATTTATTCCAAAGCAAGAGTGACCAGAGGAAGTTGGCGCTCAAGGATAAACTCAGAAACATTAAGTGTGAGAAAGGAGATAGTATGCCAAGTATCTCACGAAGTTCACCCAATGCTAGGATGAGCTGGGAAGTGTGGGGGTGACTATCGATGATGAGGACTTGGTGAGCTTGGCTCTCCTTGGTCTTCCGAAGAGTTGGCATTCCTATCAGGACTCTGTCAATGGTCGGTAGGAATTGCCAGGATGGGAGAGACTTTGGTCTGATCTTGTGCAAGAGGAGATCAGGCGGAATACCAGGGACGGATATTCATCAAAGACATCTGATGAAGAAAATTGCGCTTTGGCTATCAAAGAAAAGAAGGGGAAGAACAAGAAAGCTTCTCATTTCGGTGCGAAAGGCAAGAAGCAGGACATGTCTAAGGTGAAGTGCTTTCATTGTCACTAGCAGGGACATTATGCCACAAATTGTCCGCAGAAGAAGAAAAATAAGCAAGCTGCTGGATTTGTAGTGGGAGAGGCCTTAGCCTCGTAGTTTGAGCTGGATTTTTCACTGATCACATGTTTGGTATCAAGCATGATTGGTGTAAGAACTCTGGACACCACATATCTCCACAATGGTATGATATTGTCCACTTTGGGCCTAAGCCCTCATGGATTTGCTTTTGGACTTACCCTAAAAGGCCTCATACCAATGGAGATATTTGTCCATCCTTATATACCCATGATCCTCCCCACTTCTAGTCAATGTGGGACTTTGGTCGTATACCCAACATCCTCCCCTCGAACAAAGGACCATCAAGCCTCCCCTCAAATGATTATCCATCTGTCCACTCTCTACCAACCAGGATTCTCTGCTCCAATGCATTGGAAGCACACGCCTTACATGGAGCACCACCTGCCTCGAGAGCTTACTCTATCCCAGGTCAACTCCTCTTCACCGTGTTGGAACCAGGACACGTCCATGAAGAATTCGGAGCACACCGCCTGTCTAACCGAGCCCATCCATGAATCCCATCATGATATTACCGGGGCCTACCACCTTCGTTCGGCATTCCGAGGATTCATCCACTTGGCTAACTTCTGAACTTGGCTCTGATACCACTTATAAGAACTCTGGACACCACATATCTCCACAATGGTATGATATTGTCCACTTTGGGCCTAAGCCTTCATGGATTTGCTTTTGGACTTACCCCAAAAGGCCTCATACCAATGGAGATATTTGTCCATCCTTATATACCCATGATCCTCCCCACTTCTAGTAAATGTGGGACTTTGGTCGTATACCCAACA
>APFE031461915.1:0-46972 GCA_000404065.3 Pinus taeda
TAGTCGGACCCCTTCCGAAACTTCAAAGGCCCTTCACACCCACTTACTTACCTTTTTCCCCCTTCAAAGCCGTTTTCGCATCGCAACCTTGCCATCTCACTTTCATGCAAAACATTACCCACCCGTTCCCCACCGATGCGACATCACGAAATCGACGATCGGCGATCGCAAGCACCGAGTGTCCAATATGTTCACCCCTCCGTCTCCCCCAATGCGATATCGCGATATCGCATATCGGCAATCGCAAGCACCACACGCCCAACCCAATGATCCCCCTCTTTCCCGCCGACACGATATCGCTATATCGCATCGGAGTCTCTTCACCACAGTCCACCAGTACCCCACCATGTCGTGCTGTACCAGGGACCCACTGATGACGTCATCCGATGTACAGCCGACGCAGTGGTTACGTCAGCAGCCAGAAAAGCCAAAAAAGCTTCGCGCAAGGAGAAAAGTTGCACTTCGAAGCTCCAGATCAAGAAACATAGGCAATTTTTGATGCGCGAATAGCGCGAAGCACTATTCGCGCATCGAAAACTGCCTCTGTTTCTTGATCTAGAGCTATGGGAAATAGGCCATTTAGAGGAATCTTCAGGGAATCTTCTGATCACCGAGCCCACTGCGCGCTGAAAAAGCCCGAAATCGCCCAGTCATGCCAAAGGATCCGGTTTAAAGACAACAGCAGATCATTCACAGAGTTCAAAGTGTATCAGATCAAATCAACAGCCTTCAAGCATGTCAAAGAGTATCAGTCGACGGCGGAAATCATCAATGTAGCAACAAAGTGTATCAGAGAATATCTTGAGCAGCGGCCCAAAGCAAGAGAAATTGAATATCCTCCAGCAGATCCATAGGAAGAGAGCAAAATCACTTGAAGCTCTCAAATCATAATAATTGCACATTCAATTCGCACCAAAGCCGAACTGCAACCCCAAAGCACATTCACTTCAGCAGCAACGCATCTGGTCCCCAAGGGCCACCTCGGCACCTGTTCCGATTCAGCTGCCCCCAGCACAGCCAAAAAGATTTACTTGCATTTATTTCCAGCAAGCATTTAGATTTTGAAGAGTTCTAAGCAGACCTATCACGGTCACTTGTAATGATGTCTTCCTGATATTTTGTTTATAAATACCACCCGAAGCGATATTGTAAAGGGTTGGTTGGTTGGTAGTAGTAGTTGTTGGTTAGCTCCAGCAATTTTCTCTGAGTAAAGACTCGCACTGTAACTGTCATATTTTTCATAATCAAAGATTGCTGAAAGCATGGATTGCGAAACAACTTGCTGTTTTCTCTTGGCAAGGAATGATCACGGAATTCCTGTGTCTCTACATGATCCAATAAGTGTTCTTCCTCCCTATTTATTTTATGTTTTTATAATCTTTCCGCCATTCTAAGTTGCAGGAAAAAAGAATAGCTTAAGATTTGTTTAAGTACACCTTAAGTTCAATTTCTGCACTTTTTGATGTTTTCTTCTGAAACGGTCATGAGCTAGAATTCTTAATTGCTCTAGTTTACCCTGTTTCTTTCATATATGGGTGCATGTCTTTGGAATTCTTAACTACTCCGGGATCCCACTCATCCATTTCTCCCCTTTGTCAGCATGATGAAATGATTCTCTTTTGCCTTTCATCCCTGATGTTCATTCTGTACTTTCAGCAGCTTGAATGTTGTATCCTGCGTGGCTATCCCGCTCCGTATCCCCTTGTGACCAAGAAAACGCTCGATGCCCCAATCTGTGACTCCATGCCCAATGGTTAAAAACTTATAACACCTTACTGTGCCTCTTTACTCGAGAATCCTACCTTCCTCCCAATCACAGTCAACATTCCCTTGAACTCAGAAAGCTAGCCTAAAATCATCAACTAAGGTTGAATCCAGATCAACTGAGGTTGAATCTAAAGGAGAGAGACCTCTCCGATTGCAGGTGGGCTAGAACTTGCAATCAGAAGATTGGTTTGTGGTTACCTCGGCCGTATCCCTAATAGGAGCTTAGGGACAACCTGTGTGATAACATAATGGCGACTCCGCTGGGGACCTCCTCAGATAAATCAATGCAATCAATCACGTAATACACGCTAGCTCCTAAGAAACCGACACGTAATACACGATCAAATCCTGATCCCAATAATCTGCCCGCTGTTGGAAATCCTAATCTAATTCCGAAGATCATCAGACAGCAAAAACAAAAAGACTGCCAGACCCCTGTTAGTCTTGAAGTAATTCAGCCGATTGTTGTGCCAACCCCCATCAAAGTTCTAGTCCGATCCACCCCGAATTCCTCTGGCTCATCGCCGCCTTCTCCGAGCAGCTCTTCCACACCTCAATCCCATACCCATAGCCCATCGGCTACTCCTTTACCCCCGGTTATCCCTATAGTCCCTCTCGCTTTAGGCGTTCCGCTAATTCCCGTAATCATGGCTAGATACGCACCATTACAACTACCTGCTAATCCCGGGGCAATGCCCCTGGACTATCAATCGAAAATCACTTACTTTGATGGCACAACCTCTTGCACCGCCCTACAACATACGAAAAAAATGTAGGATTATTTCGAGAGTTATGAAATAGACGATGAGAGCGTAAGGATGAAGATTTTTGTTCAAAGTCTAACCGGTGATGTCAGAACCTGGTTTAGGGCACTTCCACCCAATTCGATATTAAATCCGGAAGCCTTATACCAAACCTTAATTAACAGATGGGAGAAAAGGAAGGACCCCCTACACATTCTATCCGAATATGGGTCTATCAAGAGAGGACCTGGGGAAGCTGTTCTGGATTACTGTGCCAGATTTAACAATGTTTACAACGCGATACCACCGAATCTAAGACTCCACCTGACCTTGCTCTATACAAATTCCCGGATGGCTTTGATGCCGAGATGGCGTATCAATTAAGGGAAAGAGCCCCTCAAAGCCTTGCAGAAATGCAAGATGCCGCGGTAAGTGTAGAAGCAAACCTAATCGCCAAAAGAAACAGAACAAGATCCGAGAGAAAAACAACTTTCAAAGAAGATCCCTCCTCTCACGAGCAGAAAATGGAGGCAATCATCACTTCCATGAACAAAATGGTGGATAGGTTAGACAACGTGGAGAGAAAAACTGCATGGGAAAATCAACAGCCCAACACCGCAAGGAACCCAAACTTCAGGAAAACCCAAAACATAAACATGGGTAGGGCCAACCAGGATCATGACATAAGACCTCCTTTCCAAGAAAAATTTGCCGAGGCATCTACTTCTGATGATCCCACAGATGGGACCCTGATGAACCTGGTTGATTCATAAAATGGACAGCAGTCCTCCTTCATGGAAGAAGACCCCCCATACCTTAATATAGAGCAATTCCGCACTAAATCGGGAGAGTCCTTTGACTTTAAATAAGGGTATGACACTGCCATGTATGAGGTACATAAGCAATACAAACTGATAACGCGAACTGTTGATGTGTGTCCGCCCAGCAAGACAAAGGATGGTAAACAACCAAACAAGGCTAAAGGGAAAAGCACCAACGGTCATACAACTGACAACCAGGTCCCAAATTCGCAACAAGTTATTGTGGAAGATGTAACAGAAACACAGGGTTCTATAGAACAACCAATACACTCTCCCCGCCCTGGAAAAGACCTAGAAGGTATTCATGAAAATATTCCCAGAACAGAGAAACCACGGACAATTATACATAGCAATACGCACATTCTAAAGGGAAATATAGAAAATACGCCGGAGAATGAAAAACTCGCCAGCGTTAATACCCGAAGCCCAGCAGAAAAGCCATTCAGCCTAGAAGCCGAAATTGGGAAGCTCAAAATCTCCATCCCCATCTCAGAACTCGCTAAGCACACTGTGTATAGACAACAAATTCAAAAATCGCTCCAATTGCCTGAAATTAGGGATGATGTAAATATTCTAGATGACACCCCGGAATTACTGTTCGGGCCAGAGGTTGATGGAAAAACAACATTCGGACCTGTTCCACCCTTCTATATCAGCCTGCACATACACGACAAGATATTGCACAATGCTATGTTTGATTCAAGCGCCTCACACAACCTCATGCCCAAAGCCGTAATGGAAAAATTAAACCTCGATGTCACCCGACCCTATAAGGATCTGTATTCATTCGATTCAAGTCAAGTCAAATGCCTAGGCTTAATCAAAGATCTTTGTGTATCCCTAGTCCAATTCCCGAACAAAATGATCTTAATGGACGTATTAGTAGCTGACATACCCACAAAGTATGGCATGCTGCTATCCCGATCATGGGGAGCAAAACTGCAAGGATCCCTTCAACTCGACCTCTCTTACGCCACTATATCCGTCTTTGGACAACCAAAGAGACTTTATAGGGAAACGCTGATGAAATATGTGGTGAGTAGTGAGGATAAACCCCAAAATTTTCCAATATACACGATCCATTCTGATATGGATTCTTTTATTTTATTTAATGATAATACAAGCCTTCCAAATCCTAATGAACCGCTAGCCCTAGAACAAGAAATCAATGCTAGTGAGAGGCCAGCCGACAACTCGCTTGAAATTATTTCTACAACCCAGACGACCAGCACAGGACTGGAAGAAAATCCCGAAATAGAAGTCAGCAGTTCATCTGCGCTGCAGGCCCCTCAAACCCCCGAAACTCGCCTTGGACCAGACGTCTCATGGTATTTAGAATTTGACGGTGCAGTCAACAAGTTAGGAGCAGGGGCTCGAGTGTGGATTTACAAAACCCACGAAAATCATGCACAAGGCCACGCTTATAGACTCAATTTTAAATGTACAAACAACATGGCAGAGTACGAAGCCCTCCTCTTAGGTCTCAAACTGCTCAAAACCTTGGGAGCCACTACAATCTCCATCCTAGGCAATTCGGACCTCATTATACAACAGATAAAGGGCAATTTCGTCGCCAATGACAGTAGAATGAGAGCTTACAGAGCCACGGCCAGCGAATTGCTTAGCACCTTCAGTGATTTTGAGCTGACCAAAATCGCACGAGAAAATGATATTCATGCTCATAGCTTAGCTACCTTTGCCGACACCTGTAGGTTCCCCTTTGGACCAAGTCATCACTTCACTGTAGAAGTAAAACATAGACCGTCAATTCCTAACAATGTCGAGAATTGGCAGGTATTCAAAGACGATGCCCAGATTAACAATTTTTTAACTCTGGAAGGGGAATTCTCTAGCACCAACATTGACATGGACGCTACACCAGAAACACAACAATTAGATCACATGACCCTAACAACCCCCATGGCTGAAAAGATACTCAGCCCGACTATTTTTGACAGCACAAACATAAGGCAACTGAAACAGTCTTGCTCACCTAAGGCAGCCGAGGCAGAAGAAGAATTTATGGACCTAAAAGGAAATATTTTTCCTACTGGCCTGACCCCATTGGAAGACATGTTCGATAGCAACTGTTATCACTTAGAACTAAAAGTTTGATGCATATAGTTACATGCGCTAGTTTGATGACAAAGGTCTATGTTTAAGTTGTTTTCATTTTTATTTGTCTCACTTAGGATTCAGAGTTTTAAAGTTTTTTAAGCTTAAATCATACTCTACTCCTATTGGCTTTCCTTTACTCATCATTATTCCATAGTCATGTCTTGTCTATGCCAAGTCACCTTGTCTTTTAGTGATTCCACAACGCAGTCTTATTTGCCCATTTCGCATCGCAATCATAGTCTAGCAGTTTCGCAGTGCGTAATGATTAAGCAGTTTCGCAGCGCATCATTAAAAAATATAACTAACAGAGCTGCGAAATCATGGATTTGTGCATTCCGCTGCGAATCTTTCATGAAATGTCAAGTCCATAGGTGAGTCAGCATTTGCGTCCACTCATGTCAGTCTGAGTACCTCTTGAATTATGTCTGAACGTTCATTTGTCGTTACTCCACCAATAGATTTTTGATATGCATGGAAATATCATTCCCAAGAGATTTTACTGTGCATAATCCTTAATAATGGTCGTGAGTGTTGCATGAGTGACCAGTCATGTTTCGATTTGAATTTCAAGCGAGGCTGTTCAAGCGAGCCTGATTACAAGTGAGGCTGAATAAAAAAGAGGAGTTGTATCACCATCTCGACCGGAGCTATTAGAATTTGGCTGTGAAGATTTCAAAGTCAAAATGGAGAGAAAGGAGCACAGATCTGGCAAATGTCAAAGGAATGAACCTGAAGGCCTGGACATAACCTTGACAGATGAAGGCGTGAAGAAGGCGTTTAAAGATGCCGGGTGCTGGAGATTTTGTAAAAAGCTACAAGGAGGGCATGCACAGGTAACAAAAGAATTTGCGCTTAATTTCATTGGTTTGAATTCAAAGGTTGCCATGTTAGAGATATCGGTTTCTCCAGAAGCAATAGCTGCTGCAACCGAGATCCCAAGAGGACAGGAAGAATGGTTCAAAATTTTTTAATTTGATAGGAATCCTTGTAAGGAGTTCTTAAAAGAGGCATATGTAAATGAAGATTTCACAAAAGCAGTGCCCAAGTACTATCTCAAGGAACATTATGCTCTTCTTCTTACCTGCATTCAGAAGTATTTAACCTGTGAAGGAAGGTACAATAAGGTTTATCCTTATCATTTTAAACTGCTCTTGCATTTTACCAGGAAAGTCTCCATAGACATTCCATTTTATTTATTTCACAGTTTAAGTAAGATGTGTGATAAGGTGCAGCTGAGAAAAGAGGACTGTGAAACCTCTTTATTTCATCATGGTCTGATTAAGTTGTTGATTTTAGATATTCTCCAGAAGATAGGCAGAGACTGGAATTCTTTTATCTTCATGGTTGGATTCCAAAGTAAGACTGGTCTTACTCCTCAACCAGCCAGAGAGTTTACAATAGCTAAGCTTTAAAGGGAAGCAAGAGCCAAAAAGAAAACCAAGCCACAGCTACCAAAACCAGTGAAGCCATTAGTCATTCAAGAACAGCCTCAGCAATCAACAAAGGAGAAGACTCAGGGTAAGAAGACTGTACCTGAAGCAAGCAAACCTGAAGCAGCCTCAAGGGTAAGGACAAGAAGCCAAATTAATAAAGAAAAGGGTAAAGCTATAGCTATTGAGGAGAGCCCTGTGTCTAAGGCAAGCCTAAATGATCTATTACAGGCTATTGAGTTAGAGCAGTCCAAACCAATTCAGATTGATTTGACACAGTCACCACAGGGAAGTGTTAAGAAAACCAAGGCCTCAAAAAGACTTAAGTTTGATGAGCCAGCTCAGGAATTTATTTTCAAACCTAGAAGACCTATGACCAGAAATTTCCAGCAGGTACAGGAAGCACTGCCCAGAATAGAGGAAATAGGGGAAAGAACACGACTTCAGCAAAAGAGCAGCACAAATAAAGCAGCCATCACATCTCAAGGAGATTATGTGGCAGCCATGAAAATCCAAATAGAAGCAGCTGAAGAAGAGATTAACCAACTGAAGAAAGCCGCTGAAAACCTGAAGGCAGAGCTAAGCCGGTTACCTAATAAATGAATTCACTTTTTAGGAAAGGTTTTGTTTCAAACTTTTGTTAATTTTGCTTAATCTTAGTGTTTTGAAGATGTTTAAATCCCTGCTACACATCTGAAACATCAAAGGGAATTTTTGGCAATCGATGATTGGCTGATATAAGTTCTCGGGTAAAAAAGCAAGCAAGTTGTTTTAAATAAAACAACAGTTTCGTAGCGCACTACGAAACCGCTGTAGGTGATGATTTAAACGCAGAACCAGCAATTTGATATTATGAGCGGGAGTTTTTGAAAAAGAGACACTTGTCCATCACCAGAGCCTACAACATATTTAAAACGTGGCCACGTTCCATTCCTTGGGTTATTAAAGGCTCAGAAAGGTGTTGTTCATGTTCGAGAAAATTATGGAAAACAGAAGTCGAGAAGCAGGGGACATCTCCTAATACCACGGGGCAGATAAGGATTCAGCGTTCAAAGGCCAATATGGCGTATTTAATATCCAACTCAGCCAAATCTAAAGAGGACCATGTGTCAAAGGACGAGCAGTAGCCACTATGGCATGAAGATGGAGTTAGAGTCATAATTGATTTAGGACTTTTTAAAATTACAGTCATCATTTTATTTGTATTTACTAGATAGTTAAATAGTTGATATGTGTCATTAGAGATAAGTATCGAGTTATTAAAATTCCCCTCATGCTGGAGGAGGAAACTCGAATTAGTTAGAATAAGGATTCTATATATAGCTGAGATAACCATGTAATGAGGGTTGGAAATTTGACAGTAGAAGTACTGTTTTAGCTTATGTAAAGACCATTTTCAGTGATACAAAGCATCTACTTTTCTTCTCAGGATTCATGAAGGATTTTTCATGTTCAGAATATGTGTTTTATTCTTCCCTTAATGTCTTTTTTCAGTTGCATGGATGCATAATCACTCAGAATTCACTGATTGTGCTCTGACTTCCTGTATGCATGTGTGAACTGTGGTTTTATGTAAGTTGTATTCTGAACATTTAAATGCTAAGTGCCCTGACTTCTATGCAAAGGTAGTGTCATTGTTCATTGAAATATGCTTGACTCCATAGGCCCAATGGGAACTTATGAAATATTTATCCAGCCATTATATTTGTCTATGTTGTTACATAACAAGAGTTAGCCATCTTATCATTAATCAAAATCATTAAACCTTTTGAGAGAGCCCTCTCAGGCTAAGGAGGCTAAGCCTTAGTCAAAAGCTTGGTTTGAAATAGTTACTTAGATTCATCCTGACCAGCAGCCTATCAGGCTTGATTTTGAGATAACAACAACGATGTAGCCAGAAAACCAAAAATGGAACCTTTGGATGCCACCATAGAAGAATACAACATAGGAACAGCAGAACATCCCAAGATGATCAAACTCTCTAAAAACCTGCCTCCTGACCAAAAGCCCAAATATGTGGATCTGTTCAAAGAATTCCAAGACGTGTTTGCCTGGAGTTATGCGGACTTGAAGTCCTATGACACTTCAGTTATCCAGCATACCATTCCCCTGAAACCAAACCAGAAACCGTTCAAACAAAAACTCAGGAGAATCAACCCCATGCTTCTCCCTATGATTGAAAAATAAATAAAAAGAATGTTTGACGCAGGGATCATTGCGCCTATCAGATCCTCGGAATGGGTATCCAACTTAGTCCCTACCAGGAAAAAAACAGGGGAGATAAGACTGTGCGTAGACTTGAGAAACTTAAACCAAGTCTCCCTAAAAGACCACTACCCATTGCCTAAAATGGATCACATCTTGCAAAGAGTGGTGGGTTCTTCTAGGATCTCTCTACTTGACGGATTCCCGGGATTTAACCAAATTCTAGTTCACCCAGATGATCAGGACAAAACAGCTTTCACTACGCCCTGGGGAACGTTCAAATATGTTAAAATGCCTTTTGGGCTGAAAAACGCCGGCGCCACCTTTCAGAGGGCAATGGATATCGCTTTCGCTAAGGAAATACATGATTTCCTTGTGGTTTACCTCGATGACCTGACCCCATTTTCCAAATCTGACTCACAACACCTAAAGCACTTAAGGCAAATTTTTATCACATGTAGGAAATTCGGTATTTCCTTGAACCCGAAGAAGTCCCTGTTCGCCCTGGAGGAAGGCAGGTTATTAGGGCAATTAATATCAAAAGATGGGATCAGAATCGACCCACAAAGAATTCAGGCTATCCTCCAAATCCCTTACCCAAGAAACACGAAGGAGCTACAAGGATTCCTTGGGAAAATCAACTTCCTAAGAAGATTTATCCCCAATCTAGCTGAGTCAATGAGGCTATTGAGAAACATGCTAAAAAAGGACGCCAAGGTGAGATGGTCCCTTGAGGCCAAGCAGGCTTTTGAGAGTATAAAAGCGGCCTTGACTCAAACACCGGTCCTAACCAGTCCTCAATTTGACCAACTTTATCATTTTTTCTTTCACATCAGAACATACCATAGCAGCAGTCCTTCTGCAGAAAGATGATCAGGGAAATGAGAAACCAATAGCTTTCTTCAGCCGAGCTCTGAGAGACGTGCCCCTAAAATTTCAGATCATGGAAAAGCAAGCTTACGCCCTGGTTAAAGCCATTAAAGACTTTAGAATTTATATCCTGTACTCTCATGTAATCGCATATGTCCCCAACGCGGTTGTAAAGGACATACTAACTCAAGAAGGATTGGAAGGCAGGAGAGACAAATGGATTGCTAGCATCCTTGAGTACGACATTGAGATAAAGCCCACCAAGCTCATAAAAGGACAAGGGCTAGCTAAGCTCATGGACGAAACTAATTTCCAAGCACTTGACATTAATCAGCTGGACGATGAAGAGGAGCTGGCGACTCCACAGATCAGTGATACCTTCACACAGTCCCCTTGGTATTCTGATATTTGTTTTGTCTTGTTAAACCTGTGCGCTCCCACAGGATTGTCCAGAACTAAAAAAAGATTTTTAAGAATGAAATCATAAAACTTTTGCGTCATAGATGGTGCTTTATTTTGGAAGAATTATGAAGGCATTTTGCTTAAATGTTTAACTGAGGATGAAACTAACAACGTCATGAGAGAATTTCATGCAGGTGATTGCGGAGGCCACTTATACTAGAAATCCACGGCGGACAAGATCTTGCGAGCCGGTTATTACTGGCCCTCTTTGTTTACAGATGTGAAAGCATTTACTGCCTCTTGCCATAAATGCCAAATCTTTGAAGGCAAAAGAAAATTGTTTCCCCTGCCCCTAAAGCCGATCTCAACCGAAAAACCTTTTCAACAATGGGGTCTTGACTTTGTCGGATAAATTCACCCCTCCTCCTCAGGCCAACACAAATGGATTCTAACAGCCACCGACTATTTCACCAAATGGATTGAAGCCATCCCCTGTAGGCAAGCCAATGACTCCACCATCATCCAGTTTCTTGAAAATAATATCCTGTCCAGATTTGGCTGCCCAGAGAAGATCATTACCGACAACGCAGTTGCCTTCAAATCCAATAAAATCATTAACTTTTGCCACAAGTACCACATTACCTTAGGGCACTCCACAGCTTATTACCCCCAAGGCAATGGCCTAGCCGAGTCCTCCAATAAGAGCCTCATCAATATCATAAAGAAGATGCTAGAAGACAACAAAAAGAACTGGCACAAGAAGCTCATCAGCGCCCTATGGGCAGATCGAATGACCACCAAAAAATCCATCGGGATGAGCCCCTATGAACTTGTGTATGGCATGGAAGCTAGATTCCCTTCATCTCTGGGCATACCAACTATCAAAGTGTTACAAGAAATCCAGGCTGAACCAAATGACATGCAGAGAAGGATTAATCAGACCATTCATCTTTAGCAAACCAGAGAAGAAGTTTTCAATAGAGCTCAAAGTCTACAAGAAAAACTCAAGAAAATGTTCGACAAGAGAACCAAAGCAGAAGATTTCCGGGTAGGCAGCAAAGTCCTAAGATGGGATGCAAGGAGGGAAGACAAGGGCAAACACGCTAAATTTGATTTTCTGTGGAAAGGTCCGTACACTATCAGCGCTGTGCAAGGCAATAACACCTACTTTCTCAAATCGCTTGATAATAGCACAGTGGAAGAAGGCCCGATCAACGGCCGAATGTTGAAGCACTACAATGATCCCCCTGCTTAAAAGAGCAGGTGATGATTGATTTTTACATACTTTTTGACCTTTTAGAGTTTATAGTACCGGGAACACGCAAAAGAAAGCAGGCGATGCTTCCCAGTTTTGCAGAGGACAGCAAGAAACTTAAAATCAAAGCGCTTTGGCCTGCTGTTCTTGACTTCCCGCAAGGAGAAGCCATCCCCAAGTGGAGCCACTGTTAGCTCCTGCTGCAGCAGGTATTCATTTTTCATGATTGACATTTCACAGGCCAAATATGTCGTACTTTGCTTGCTGCAATGCTCCATATTTGCTCAAACAGTCTCCAAATGAAGAAGGCTTCTCCAAGATCCATTCAATTGCCTTCATATTTTGTAAAAGTTTTCCTGGTATCGCTACTTTTAGTTAAAGGGAGGTCCAAACAGTTTAATCTTGGCCTCCCTAGGTTTAAATTTCATGTTTTAGAATATAGAGATTGTAAATCTGTCCAAACAGTTTAATCTTAGCAGACTCTTAGATAGGTAGAGAAACAGAAGAGTCCAACAGTTTAATCTGGGCTCTTGAAGAAATAAGGGTAGCATGTAGATAGGAAGATATCAAAAGAAAAATGTATGATGGGTTTGCAAGTCTAAGTGCACCCCCAAGCAAAAGAAGAAAAAATGCTAGGAAGTAGGCTGGGTAGGTAGTTCTGAGGCTGTTGAATTGCTGACAAATTCCAAGTTTGCAGGTGTCCTATTATGTAGAACATAATCAGCAAAGATTTGTAAGCAAAAGGTTCAAATGAGGTATAACTAACTCCCCTTCTCTGCTTTCCCTCAATCATTAACTAACATCCCCAAAAAGAGGTCAAGATCTGCTTGACACCTCTTTAGTTCATCATCTTCATCACTCTGGTTGAGTAAAGATCTGCTTTGCTCAAAGTTGTTCCATATCTTCTCCCGAAATATGGTCCTTTCCCCTTGCAACAACCTAAGTTTCCCCCTAACTTGGCGCTTTCTTATCATCTCCATGTTAACCACTAACATTATTATGTAGCTCCCTATGTTTCCCGTCCCCGTATTAATATTAACTAAATTCCCCTATGTAATACCCCTCCCTCTTGGTTGAAAAATAACCATAGCAAGTCCCGGGAATTGCTTAGTTTATCAGAAACTAAGCAAGAACCCAACCTCCGAAACCACCTATCGCATACTATGGACTCCTTCCTAAGTATAAAACTCCCCCGAAGTAGTCGGACCCCTTCCGAAACTTCAAAGGCCCTTCACACCCACTTACTTACCTTTTTCCCCCTTCAAAGTCGTTTTCGCATCGCAACCTCGCCATCTCACTTTCATGCAAAACATTGCCCACCCATTCCCCGCCGATGCGACATCGCGAAATCGGCGATCGACGATCGCAAGCGCCGAGTGTCCAATCTGTTCACCCCTCCGTCTCCCCCGATGCGATATCGTGATATCGCATATCGGCAATCGCAAGCACCACACGCCCAACCCAATGATCCCCCTCTTTCCCGCTGACGCAATATCGCTATATCGCATCGGAGTCTCTTCACCACAGTCCACTAGTACCCCACCACGTCGTGCTATACCAGGGACCCACTGATGACGTCATCTGCCATATAGCCGATGCAGTGCTTACGTCAGCAGCCAGAAAAGCCGAAAAAGCTTCGCGCAAGGAGAAAAGTCGCACTTCGGAGCTCCAGATCAAGAAACAGAGGCAGTTTTCGATTCGCGCATCGCTACGGGAAATAGGCCATTTCAAGGAATCTTCAGGGAATCTTCTGATCGCCGAGCCCACTGCGCGCCGAAAAAGCCCAAAATCGCCCAGTCATGCCAAAGGATCCGGTTTAAAGACAGCAGCAGATCATTCACAGAGTTCAAAGTGTATCAGATCAAATCAACAAGCTTCAAGCGTGTCAAAGAGTATCAGTCGACGGCAGAAATCATCAATGTAGCGGCAAAGTGTATCAGAGAATATCTTGAGCAGCAGCCCAAAGCAAGAGAAATTGAATATCCTCCAGCAAATCCATAGGAAGAGAGCAAAATCACTTGAAGCTCTCAAATCATAATAATTGCACATTCAATTCGCACCAAATCCGAACTGCAGCCCCAAAGCACATTCACTTCAGGAGCAACGCATCTAGTCCCCAAGGGCCACCTCAGCACCTGTTCCGATTCAGCTGCCCCCAGCGCAGCCAAAAAGATTTACTTGCATTTATTTCCAGCAAGCATTTAGATTTTGAAGAGTTCTAAGCAGACCTATCACGGTCACTTGTAATGATGTCTTCCTGATATTTTGTTTATAAATACCACCCGAAGCGATATTGTAAAGGGTTGGTTGGTTGGTAGTAGTAGTTGTTGGTCAGTTTCTTTCCAGCAATTTTCTCTGAGTAAAGACTCGCACTGTAACTGTCATATTTTTCATAATCAAAGATTGCTGAAAGCATGGATTGCGAGACAACTTGCTATTTTCTCTTGGCCAAGGAATGATCACGGAATTCCTATGTCTCTGCATGATCCAATAAGTGTTCTTCCTCCCTGTTTATTTTATGTTTTTATCATCTTTCCGCCATTCTAAGTTGCAGGAAAAAAAAATAGCTTAAGATTTGTTTAAGTACACCTTAGGTTCAATTTCTGCACTTTTCGATGTTTTCTTCTGAAACGGTCATGAGCTAGAATTCTTAACTGCTCTAGTTTACCCTGTTTCTTTCATATATGGGTGCATGTCTTTGGAATTATTAACTGCTCCAGGATCCCACTCATCCATTTCTCCCCTTTGTCAGCATGATGAAATGATTCTCTTTTGCCTTTCATCCCTGATGTTCATTCCATACTTTCAGCAGCTTGAATGTTGTATCCTACGTGGCTATCCCGCTCCGTATCCCCTTGTGACCAAGAAAACACTCGCATGCCCCAATCTATGACTCCATGCTCAATGGTTCAAAACTTATAACACCTTACTGTGCCTCTTTACTCGAGAATCCTACCTTCCTCCCAATCACAGTCAACATTCCCTTGAAGTCAGAAATCTAGCCTAAAATCATCAACTAAGGTTGAATCCAGATCAACTGAGGTTGAATCTAAAGGAGAGAGCCCTCTCCGATTGCAGGTGGGCTAGAACCTGCAATCAGAAGATTGGCTTGTGGTTACCTCGGCCGTATCCCTAATAGGAGCCTAGGGACAACCTGAGTGATAACAAGTCTGACCGCGCTTCTTGGAGAAACTTTCGGGAGCTCTTCCTCGCTATCCCGTGAGGGGGAAATTAAGGGATTGGTTTCCAACTCTTCACTACTTCTACTTCTATAGATCTTCCCACTTCGCGTAGTCCCAAACATTAATTTATTCGCATAACCTGCTTTTCACACAACAACATCTTAATTCAATGTTCAAAGATTTAATATACTTACCTCGCGGTCCCTTGAGGAAATGTCGCTCCACCTCACTATAGATGACGGTCGTATCTACCGCAAACTCAGTGATAAATCCTCCTATAATTCGTTCGATCCAATGGTCCACATCCCGCGTGATATTATCTCGTAACGCTTCTAGTCTGCACACTAATTCCGGAGTCCACATGACTGGTTTGTTGAGTCTACACCTCCCCTGACTGTCTACTAGCTTCGCGATCCACTCATACAGCTCAGAAGGAAAGGATGCAAAGAAAATTTTGTGGATTTCCGTATACAAGTAGCGCTCCAACCACTGTTCTTTAGTTACTCACGGATTTCTATTTTCCTGCATCGCGAACTTGTGAACCTTCTTGTCCAATCACTCTTCAATTTCTTTCGTTGTTGGGTTCCAGTTGCATGACATCAGACATCCCTTATGCAGATCTCGGTCCTGGCAACAAAACCATTTGTTGGCTTTTATGGGCTTGACCCAGGTTTAGAGGTGATTTATCCAAGCAAATCCTGGTACTACTGGCCCTTTCGGCAACAGTCTGCGGAGCGTAGATTGAGGTCTCACTCGAAGTAGTATGGGAGGGTGCTAGAACCAAGTTTTTGCACCCTGGGGATGTTTGATGAGCTTCTAGAGGTCCACGGTTTGACCTTGCGTGCACGTCGCTACGCGCACTTTTTAGTCCCTCACAACCTATAATGCTGCTTCCACGCAGCCCTACTCGGGGTGCAACCCTTTATTATACCCAAGTTCCTTGCTATTTAATTTTTTATTACCCAATTACTTAACTTATTTGTGTAATACTAGTGATTATTACAGCATATCCAACAATCATATCAGTGCGCGCGATAAACAAAACAGTATAAATGTAAAGAAGGCAATGCACAAGCAGATACATAGAAATTGGAATAAGCTTCTCTTTATTATTCTTCAATCAAGATTAAAGACTCGACACCGCCCTGTGCACTCAACTGTAGGGGTCTTCTCACTCAGCTGCGGACTCTACTAGGCCTCTGCGCACTTAGCTACAAAGCTTCTTCCTACTACTACGACCCAGTACACTTAGACTCTTACTCTATGCTCGAACCATGCGTATTCATCCTAATTATCTCATTCCTTCTTCGCTATCTTTACAACTTAGAGCCTCGCTCTATTTATACAATCCCATGGTCCACGGACCATGGTAGGTGTTTGGTCAATTTAGTGTTGTCTAAACTGCTATCATAAATTGTCAACCCGGGGCTCGTAAGCTGATGAAGTGAAGTGTACAATATATACTTAAGCAACCTTTTCTAGTTCTTTTTGTCGTTTTTAGTTTATGTCTAACTTATCTTCCTAATGTGATGTGATGAAATTATAAACAAGTGAGTGAATGTGTGTGTATGTGGCGATTTCTAAATGCTTCTTGAATTTTAAAGAGAAAACTTGAACAATAACTTGGAATGGAATTAAAGCTTCGAATGAAAGTAAAGCATCAAACAAAAAGACCAATGGCACTAGTCCAATACCTTTACTACTGATAAGAATGAAAATGACATCTACATTAACTCAGCTGAAAGCAAGAACACTACTCTAACTCCTCTATTGAATCTAAAGCAATGCAAAAATTAAGTGACAAATCACACTACTTAATTCTCCCTTAACATTCTGCCTTTAGCTAAATTGATCATGTGAAAAAGAGTTAGGAGTGAATTAGTAATATGAGTCTAAAACTAAATAAACCAAGCTGCAATTAAATGATGTTTTGGTCCCATAAAAGTTAGTGAATCATGATAAAAAGAACCATAAAGAGATTAGCAACTTGACAAAACTTGATAAAGTAAACTAGGCAAGGAAACTAACTAAGCAAGGAAACTAATGAAAATCAAAGCGAAAGTCAGCAGTTTAGACAAGACAACTTCAAATGCCACTAGTGTTGGAAAGAAGGAAAAGCACACTATCCCGGGCTCCTAACAAAGCTGTAAAAACACACACTGATCAGTCATGAAAAGTACAGAAACGTAAAGCAGCATGATTCAAACTGTACATTAATATACATGGTAAATTAGAGAAAAAGGAATGCAGGAAAGCAAATTTAAAAGCTACTGTACAATGGTTGTAGCAGACGGGGGCCCTCCATCCACTTCAACCAATTAAAAAGATCAGCTACGCAGGTAAGAACAGAACTGTCTTCTTGGTATTAAATCAGCACATAACAAAATACAATGGGGAGCGTAAACACTATATAAAAGAGTCTTAAAACAGAGTTTACAACAGAAAAAGACTAACTTCCAAAAACTCACTAATCAGCGTGTAGAAACGCTTTATTTATAGCAGGAACACAAATTGTTCTGTGCGTAAACTAAGCTAACTAAAAGTTTATTCAAAAGACACGTTCAGCAGCACCGTGCACGGATTTAGGGAACGGTCATCATGGTTAATAAATCCGCTGTTGGATTCTTGTCCCCTGCAGTCTTCGTGGCTAAAGAAGAGGCCAGTTGTGACTTTTGTGCTCCACCTGAACACGCAGAGCCGTGCCACCGTTTGCAACCTTGCTGTTTGACCAGAGTTACCTCCACGTTCACCATGGGTGTAGACGGCCAGTTTGGCTGAGCTGACAGCACACGCACCATGTACACAGTCATACAAACTTGCCCATGTGGCTCCCTCTGGAGGACACCTGGATCATGCAAACAAGAAAAATGGTGCGGAATCTGGGATTGGCTGCGGGATCAGAAAGTCACTGCGGAAACCCTGTATCAGCTGCGGAATTGCAGCACTTGAACCAAAAATCTAAACCAACAATCAATCATTAGCACACTTAGCAAATCATGTTAAAAAGTCCTATAATGCAATGAATTGAACAAGTTGATGAAGGAAATGATGACAAAAGAAGGAAATGAGTAGGAAAAGGCTATTGGGAGGATGGGTAAATGAGTACAGGTTTGAGGCTCAACAGGAATCCACTAGTATTATAGGGACCTAACATGCCCCTCTCCTTCAAAAAGTGTTTTCCTCAATGCTTGAGTAGTTCTAAATGCTTTTGTATAAAATTATCATCCTCCCATATGGAATCTTCAGTGGGTAAGTTCTTCCACTTGATGAGATACTATGAAATTGATCGATTTCATAGCTATTGAGTTCTTTTTTCAGTGACTGCTTCAGGTTCCAATATGATTTTTCCTTCTTCGTCAAGTTCTGTAAATATTGTTTCAACTGGGATCTTGTCACCTATAACCTTCTTTAAGCATGAAACATGGAAAAATGGGTGCACTCAGGAAGATGCAAAAAACTCCAATTTGTATTCCACAATACCAATCTTTTGAAACACCTTGTACAGACCATAATACTTTGGTGATAATTTATTATCCTTCTTTGCTTTCTTGAGGGACATTTGTTTATATGGTTGTATTCATAGAAACTCCCAATCACCTAGATGAAAAATTCTTTCGATGTGATGTTGATCTTCCTGTTGTTTCATTCTATTCTCCACCAAAGTGAGGTTATCTTTTAAGAGTTGGAGAACTTGTTATTGATGCTAGAAGTAATCTTCCACTACTTGAACCTTAGAATTTTCTCTTAAGGATGATGTGATGGATGGTGGATGACATCCATAAAGTGCCATAAATGGGGTTGTTTTTGCTGCAGTATGGAAGGAAGTTTTGTACCACCATTCATCCAGAGGAATCCACTTGACCCATTGTGTCTGTTTATCAGATACAAAGCAATGAAGATATCTTTCCAAACATATGTTGACTATCTCAGTTCGTCCATCAGATTGAGGCTGATAAGATGAGCTATGAGCTAAATGAGTACCCAAACAAGAAAATAATTTCGTCCAAAAATTTCTAGGGAAAATAAGATCTCTATCACTTACAATCATCTTGGGGTTTCCATGTAATTTTTTAATTGTTTCCGTAAATGTAACAGCAACTCTATTGGATTTAAATGGATTAGATAATGCACAAAAGTGTGCATATTTGGTAATTCTATCAACTACCACCATGATGACACTCTTTCCTTCGGACTTGGGTAAACCGATGATAAAATCCATTGAAACCTCCTCCCAACATTGACTTGGAAAGGATAAACATTATAATAGACTCTAGATGTTAATTGTTTCATCTTTATTTTGTTGGAAAACCAAACATTCCACCACAAACTTTTGAATATCTGATTTAAGGCCATACTAAAAAAATTCCTTCTTAACCCTATGGTAGGTTTTTAAAAATCCTGAATTCCCTCCTTAGGGAGAGGTATGCAAATCTAGAAGAATATTTTGTTTGATTTGGGAATTCTTCCAAAGGTATAAGCAAACTTTGTACCATAATGAATCATTTTTCCGGCTAAATGTATCAGATGTACTAGTATCTTACTGCAAATTTTGAATGAGTGCCCAAACTTCTTCATCATTGTTCCACTCATCCCTTCCTTCAGTTATCCAGTATGGTTGGATAATAGGAATGGCACAAAGCAATGCTTCCACATCCTCATCCTTTCTTAAGAGTGCATCTGCAACAAAATTTTGCTTCCCTTTTTTGTAGATGATTTTAAGGTCATAAGCCAAAATATTTATGACCTATTTTCATTTCCCTTCTAAATATAATCTTTGTTCTAAAAAGTATTTAAGACTATCATTGTCCATTTTTACCTTGAAGTGTCTTCCCATTAGGTAAGGTCATCATTTATTAAGTGCATTTAGTATTGCCAACATTTCCTTCACATAAATAGATTTGTGTCCTTTGATTAGATGAGTTTAAAAAGAAATGGGTCCTCCTTCTTGCATTAAAACAACACCAATTCCATTCCCTAAGACATCACATTCCACAATAAAGGTTTTTGTGAAGTTTAGCATAGCTAAGACCGGTGCTTGGCACATTTCCTCTTTAAGATGTTCAAAGGTCTTCGTTGCTTCTGGAGTCCAAGAAAATGAATCTTTCTTCAATAATGTTGTTAGAGATGCTACTATTCTCCCATAATCATTAACAAACTTGCGATAAGACCCTGTCAACCTAAGAAATCCTTGAAAATTCTTTATGAATGTGGGGATTTTCCATTCCTTAATGGCTTTAATTTTTGTAGGGTTTACCTTACCACCTTCATGAGATACATATGACCCAGATATTCCACCTCCTACACTCCAAAGAAACATTCAAAGGTTTTTGCATATAATTGTTTCTCCGCCAATAGTTTGAGCATCCTATCAACATGTTGAACATGATCCTTCCAAGACATACTATAGATTAGTATATCATCAAAAAATACTAACACAAATTTTCTAAGGGTTTGCAAATGGAATTCATCAAACCTTGCAATGTAGAAGGTTCATTGTTAAGGCCAAAATGCATGACCAAAAATTCATAACGACCCTCATGAGTTCAAAATGTTATTTTCAGAATGTCTTTAGTCTTCATTGATTTGATGATGATATTGAAAAAAGATCCAACTTTGTGAAGTAAATTTCTCCATGTAATTCATCCAATAATTCATCAATGACAGGAATGAGAAATTTATCTTTAATAGTGAGCTTGTTGAGCTCCCTATAATCCTAACACGTGCACCATGATCCATCCTTCTTGTGTATCAATACTAGTGGAGGGAAGAAAGAACTTTGACTAGGTTGAATTATACCAACCTCTAGCATTTCTGCAACCATGCGTTCAATTTCACTCTTTTGGGCATATAGATATTTGTAAGGCCTGATGTTTGGAGGAACACTTCTTAGAATCAAGTAAATAGCATGATCATGATCACAAATAGGTGGGAGGCCTTTGGGAGACTCAAATACCTTGGAATGATTGTCCAAGACTTTTTGGAAATCTGGAGAAAAAGATGATTTCAATGTGGGAACCTCCAGTGAACATAATTGTGCAATTACACCCCTTTGTTCTCTCTTTATAAATCTTTTCATGCCATTAGAGCTAATTATATTTCATGTTTTCCCTGCGATACCCCTTAATTCAACTTCCTTTCCTTCCCAAAAAAATTTCAAGAAAAGTTCTTGAAAATTAAAAGCTATTGTACCAAAAGATTGTAGTCATTGGACTCCTACTACAACATCTGCACTGTCCATTGGAATGGAAATAATTAGACTATTCAATACACATTCTACCATGGATAGCTTGATATTATGGAACTCTCCAGAGAAATTTATGGTTCCTCCATTTGCAACCATCACTTGACACTCTGGTGTTGGATATAGGAATAAATTCAATTCCTTGTTTTATCTTACAATGAATAAAACTATGGGTACTACTCGAATCAATCAACACTATTGCCTTTTCATTTTTGATATTTCCTTCTATCCTGAGAGTTTGAGGAGTGGTAATTCCTACCAATGCATTACAATATATGGTAGAATTCATTTCTTCTTTCTCTAGGGTTGGTTCCTGGTGTATATCCTCTTCTTTTGATGTTTCTTGTTTCATTTCTTCCTCCTCTTCACAATCTATGTAAAATAATTTCTTCTCATAACACTTATGACCTTTAGTATATTTTCTATCACAACTGCAACAAAATCCTTTTGCTCTTTTTTATTCCAATTGTGGTGGTGTCAACCTTATAGGTTGTGGAAGGCTATGGACAACAACACTTCCATCTTTATAGTTGTGAGTGGTAGGCTTTCTTCTTGCCATAATTTTGCTTTCAATTTTTCTTGCCACCCGAATGCCTTCTCCAATGAATTGAGTTCCCAAAGGCGAACCTCATGTTGGATGTTATCCTTTAAAGTCTCTATGAACACATCAATCCTATCCTCCTATGGAATATCATTTACCCTTCCATTCAATTTTTGGAAGTCCTCAATGTGCTTCACCAGCGAACCCTTTTGTTTGAGGTTTACTAATTGGGTAAAGAAGGTGTTTCTCTTTGTATCCTCACAATGTGTTATCATTTCCTCCTTAAAAATTTACTAAGTGACAACTGGTTTACGAGAAAAAATCCATCGATACCATACAAACTAGTTGGGTTCTAAATATAAAGTTGCAATGTGTACCTTTAGTGTCTGTCTCACATTATGAAGTTGAAAATATTGCTCCATTTGTACTATCCATGTTACCATATCCTTACCATCAAACTTTCTCATATCAATCTTTGGAATATGGTGGGTTTTTGATCCAATGTTAGATTCTATGAAATCATGATTAACATTTCTTTTGTTCTCATAATGAGTTTCATATAATCCCTTTTCGCCATTAGGAAGCACTTCTTGTAGAAATCTTGTCAAACCTTCCTTGAAACCATCCATGTCTTCTTTTAAACCATTCTTAAGATATTCCATTTTAGCTTTCAGGTCATCCTTATTAGCTTTCATTTCATTCCTCAAACCTTCCATGTCTTATTTTAAGCTATTCCTTCAAATAATCCATCTTAGCTTCCATTTCATTTTTGGTTACTCTTTGTGAGAGCAAACTTTGTTGCACTTGGTCTCCTAATTTTGATATAACATGTTACATCTTTTATTCTTCTTCATGCATGATAGTAGAGATTACATGTTGCTTACTAGGTGTTTCCATTTTTCTTCCTCAGGGCATCAATTAATGATTATTATGTTTCACTATGCCCTTTGAATCACTTCAAACTATTTTTTCAAACAAAATTTATGCAAATTTTTAAAAAGTACACAACTTTTGTTTTTCTCTTTATAGGAGCTCGATATTGAATCTACCTTATCACTATAATTTCATATCTCTAAGGTCTAAAATTTCGTATTGTGGTAACCCTCTAAGACCTATTTCCAACCCCACAATTTGGATTAAGATTGGATTCTCCAAGAAAAAAAAATGCCCAATATCCCATGATGACCTGATTATAGACTTGTTCTATAGAGACAACTTGTACGAAGAGTCACATGTTATTGTTTCAATGTTAGGCCATGAAACTGATACCCAACAAAGGACAATCCATTCTATTTCTATCACATTTTATGAAATTTGAATCTCATTCTTAGAGAGAAAGTTATGATTATTTTCCCAAGGTCGCCTATTTAAGATGGAATTCGGGAGCCTACAGAGACCCTAACTTCCTTGGATCATATATCTGCAAATATAGCAAGGAAGGATCTAAATTTTGGACAAGGGGTTCCTCTTGATTTCAGTTCAAATGGGTTTTAATTTCATATTTTGAAACTTCGTCGAAAAAACATTATAGAGAAAATTCCATGATGGTATGTTTGAAGTAGCAAAACCCTAGAATCCAAAGCTCTGATACCAAATGATATGCAACCAATTCACAAAATAGAAGAAGGGATAGATCAATGACTTCAAAATTAGCCTCTTCGAGGGGGAAACCTCCTTTACATTATACAAATGAACAAATCTTTGATGATACAAATGAAGAAACCTACTTTCTATATATAGGAGTCTAAGGGGTCACAATATAGTCAGAGTCGACATACTCATAATAATGCAAGGACACAACAATAACAATATTAGGATCCTATGGGGCACAATAATAAAAATAGCGGGACAACATGGGCACAACAATAATAATAAGGGGCAACAATGACAATAACAATGATGGAATCCACTAATATTATAAGGACCTAACAAATAAAGATATAACGAAGTCCACGGTGGGAGTTAAACGACCAAAACTAGGATATCTCAAAAATTTTGGCAAGGACCGTTAGAGGAAAAGATTTAGTAATGTGAAGGTAAATCAATCGGCACACTCTCAAGTGAGATCAAAACCTATGGATATGAATGTTAAAAGGGGTAATGGGGATTTTTGTCCTTTGGGAGACATTTCCTCCCTGAGTAGAAATTAGTGCCCAAGATATTTATTAAAAATTACAGATTTGTTATTTGTTTGTCTAATCATTTTGCAAACCCCATATTATTAATTTTTAAACCCTTTAATCTTCAATACATAAAATACAAATTTGAATGGCCTTTAACTGTTGGATACAAATTCATTGAAATTTGTGACAAGTGTTGGTGAAAGCTTCAAAATAAAAGGTTGTGTCTGCAGAATATTTTATCGTAAACATAGAGGAAAATGTGTTTGATTAGAAATGAAGATTTGAAATAAGAGAATTGTTTTTAAGGATCTTTTTAACCTCTAAATTTACTGATAATTATATCCATTGACTTTAAATAAAATAACATGCTGCTTCAATTCTTTCAATGAAGAAATACATGCATAATATCACACAGGAAAAACAAATCATACTGAATAAATTTTTGGAATCTATGAAATCTTTCTTTATCATTAAAATGAAGATCAAAGTACAAGGTGGTACTCCATGAGTTATTACAAAAATTCATAACCCCTTTTCCTCTTCTTGAGATACATTTATACAAACTTTTCAAAAGACAGTTATCAGAATTGTCAACCTCCTAACTACTTGATTATTCGACATTACATTAAAATATAAAATTACATGATTTGAAAATAAAAAACTTCTAAAGTGAACATTTCATCTTAAATGATCTGAGATTGTGGAGTAGTAGAGGGGTTTTCTTCTATGGCAGCACCTTGTGGTGACATCCATTTTGTGGTCTTCCTCGAGATCTATGTACTTTTGCTTGGAGAATATATAAACTTGACATGTGCTATATTGAAGTCTATGATTTTGTTGTATGTAGGATTCTCGATAAACAGAGCCTTCATCATCCAGGCAAGATGAAAATGTTTATGAAGATATTTTACAATTGTAGCTCCCTTTAAAATTATGCTTTTTTCATGTGTAGAGTTAATTTTACATTTTTCTTCTACTAGTAATGTTTCATATAACTCCTTGGATGAAAAATTATTTTGTTGGTCCCAACAGGATGGAAAAACAACCCTTGTCCTTAAATCAAAATTAATATCGAAACTCATCATTGCTTCTTTGATCTCCATCAATTTCTTCTCTGATGCTTTACTGTTGGAATTATTTAATATGATCTTTTTTATCTCTAATACCTGCTTTGTTATGTCTTCTATCCCAAAATATTTTATCTGTTGTGTAGACATTGAATTTAAGAACTCAATTAACTTTCAAGGATTATTGTTCCATCTTCACTATCAAAGAAGGAGAAGATTCTATTTCCCAACATTTTGCTAATGTTCATGTGAAACATTAGATTATTGACTTACATATTTCTAAATTTGTTTTTCAATTCACGCACATTATTCAATAGGACACGAACATTATATCAATCATTTGTCTTATTTTTCCTATAGACAAACTCTCACTATTCCATTCAGAATAGTATTTATTTGCAAAAGATTGAGTTTTAGTAAACTCTGCTTTGCCATAGAGACCTCATGTTAGTGGCCTATATGAATGCAATGGAAAAGGTTCTCTAGCTCAGAGGACATGTGTCACTAATGTATGTTTTTTCTCTTTAGGTGGGCTCATTGACTATTCTTTGGGAACCAAGTGGGGAAATTTTTCCAGTGTGGGAGCAAAATATTCTGAACAGGATGAGAAAAAATATGTGTTAAGGGAATGATTTTTTTCTTTTCCTTATGAATCTTTGTAACTTTTTCTTCATTTTTTTTGTCTTCTCATCAATACTTGTCACAATTTCCCATGCTGCTGAGAAATTTATTTGCAATCCTTTTGTTAGCTCTTATCTAAATTTTTCAATAGTGTTTCGTTCTTTTATCACCAATTTTTTTTGTCTCTTCAATTTCTTCTTTGATTTTTGTAGATTTTAGGTTCAAGATATTCATGGAGGATACTAGGAGACCACTGAGTTTATAGACACATGCAAATTGTATGTATGCTTCTTTCTAGCATAATCATTTGTAGCATAAACATGAGTTGTGATGCTTCTTAAAGAAATATTTGTCTAATCAACTTGCTCTAAAACTATTTTGGTTCTTTTATTAGTATCTAGTAGTTGGATTTCTTCTTTTATTATTAGAGGAAGGGTTGTTGACCATTTTTCATCTTCTTATAATACTGTCTCTAAATGGAGGAAATGTAGAGGTAGATTTAGTGTTTTAGCACTCTATTCTTTTCCAATTATGCCTAGGGGTATTGGCTTCTGCTTGAGATTTCTGCTTGCTTCTAACATTGGTACAACTTTTCCTTCTTGCTTAGCTTCCCACGTAAGGAAAGTTATCCAACACTTTTCTTGTTGCATGAAATTTTTCCATTTTGATGCTAATTTATTCTTAATTTGTTGTGGAGTTATTGAATTAAATTATACTAATGCAGGGTGATTGTACAAATCACATTTTATCATATTCTTCATCTAATTTGGATCTACTTACCATTTTTTGGCTCCTCTCATAAGTGAGAAAAGCTTATGTATTTGAGGTATTGATGGCCTTCTTATATCTTCTGGGATTGAAATGTTGAATCTACATTTAGGTATGATGGAGTTAGTTTGTTCTATATAACCTAGTCCACATCTTGGACTACTTGGAGGTTGGAAGAAACTAAAGATATTTTATAGCCTTCGATCTAATGTTTCTAGGGATTACACGTGATGTATCATCAATATATAGTCATCATGTGGAAAACCAATATCTACACATTTTGGATGTGGATAGGGATCAACAGAGGTGGATGCAAGCAGTGGAGTATTAGTTTTGGGATTATGATTTTAGTGCTCAAACAGAATTGGCTGAGGAGTTTCACCATGCAGGGCTGTTAAACTTTGGAAAGAAATGATTTGTGTGCAGTCAGGACTTTTAATGGAGTATGGAACAAATCTCAAAGACTGGACTAATTGTTGTAATGCAAAGTGCATACATCATGGTCGTGCGGTTACAGATGAAAATGAAATGAAATGACTGCAGAAGACGTTGAATCTTGAATATTTGCATAGGTAATGGGTTTTTATTTCAGCACTTTGGGGACATCTATAACCCAATGCTATGGAAATAACATATTTTAGCATTTGATAATATGATATTCCATTTTTTGGTTGAAAGGATCGGTTAGGACAAGATTGCTAGAATGGGATTGTTGGCTAAAAGTATGGAAAATGGCTAGATACATTGTGTTGGTATATTAGAAACGTCCAGGGTCTGAAAAAAAAATATTTGTTCTTTAATCTCTCACATCAAAACCAATCATTTTAATTTAAAGGCCTAGATGCTCATCAAAGGAAAATAAGAAAAGTTGTATAATTATAATAGGTATTTGGAACTTTTAGTGAAAATTTTGTAAAATTATATTTTTAAATTATATATATAATATATACACATTACCCTAAAAAACCATAACACATTATGACTACATAAAGTTCACAATTACATTGATGTTTCCAATAAATAACTCATACAACTAGTGTAATTAAATGATTAAGTAAATGGATTATACACATTAATTTAAAGTCTAAAATAAGAAAAGCTCACCTAATATGTTCATTTATAACTTTTAATTTCTGTCATGTATTATTATCAAATCTAACCATTTATAAAAAAATATCTATATATTATAAAGGAGTTGTTTTTAGTGCAATTTTTTGGACTTTTCCAATAATTGATGTGAAATTTTAATTTTTGTTATTTAAATCAACACTTTGAAAAACCCCTAAAGCACTTCGATTGTGCATAAGCTACTCATCAAACTTGTCATTTCAATAATTTTTTACTAAATTTTAAAGAAATTAAGACAAAAAAAAACATTATAAAACTTTTAAAAAATCTCACTAAAAACAACTAATATTATAAATATTAAAAAATATATATATATTAAAAAAAACATAGACAACCTATATAAATATTAAAATATATATATATAAAAAAAAACATACACAGCTTATAATAGTTGGACACGGGCCATTAATAATAATGAAAACACATTTAAGTAATACATGGAGAATAAAGGTAGGCCAACACAATAAGTACAATCATTATATTTGCCCTACCCTCCAGACGAAGAAACGTTGCCTTATTAATTCTACGTGTACTGAATGCTACAGCCATCAATATAAATATAATGGGTGACTTATGATTGCCTCGATATTCTCGTCAGCTACTCACCAGAGAAACACAATTAATACAATTATCCTGGTGAATTAACACCATCACACAACTATAACTACCTTATAAATTATGCTTCCTCTACAGCAACTATCAATTCACAATGACAATGAATTCTTCTGAACTAATAAACAATTAAGTTGCAGTCATCCTCTGCCAATTTGCTAGCTCACTAACGAACCAGCATTGCAGATCTCGTATTATGAATTAAAACCATCACACAATTAACCTCATGAATTATGCTTACTCAACAGCAATGGATTCACATTGACCTCGCTCTACTCAGTGATCAGATCCACGCCGTCGATGACTCTGCAACTACACATCTGTTCCAACAACGGAGATTTATCTACAGTGACTACACAAATTGGGTGGCTTCTGCAAATCTCAAAATCAACCATTTATTTCATGATGCCTTATCTGAATATTGAACACCATCGCATCCCGTAACTAACCTTATGAATTATGCTTCCTCTGCAAAAATCCATCCATGATCACCTTCATCTTGTACTCATTGGATTGAAGATCCACCGTTCTGCTGTTATTATTCCTCTTCATCTCTATTATCCTTTTTTCTAACAACAATGGGAAGAGATACCACCAGGCCGATGCTAAGAGGATTGCACAAAACCGGCCGTAGAAGACCAAACCGAGCAGCGTGATGATAATCACAGTTGCACCAAAACAACAGTCGTTAGCCATGGCCGGGCTGTTCCTCCTGCAGAAGCTATCTGAACACTGTGGTCTTGGAGACCTGGTGGGCTGATTTCCCATGGACACAACCCTTCTCAACTTTTTAGATTTAGACTGATGATTCATGTCCTCACGAACGATTTTTTTCTGTTTCGCGGTCCTGGGAGAAGCCGAAGACGAGAACTGGATTGGCTGCACATGAGCTCTCAAAAGGCTGTTCGGGGTACTCACAGAAAGGCCCAATACTGGCTTTCTTCTGCTAACCTTAGGCACATCTATCAGCTCCACAATTTCTTCAACGCCTCCTTCAATCTGACTAGTTTTAGGGTTTCTAGGGTTTCTAAATAGCGTTGCGAAGTATGAAACCCTAGTTAAAATAAACTTCTTAATACACATCACATTGCCCACGGCCATGAGAACGGCTATGGCCGCTGCCGCAGAAATAGCCGCCCTTCTCATCCAGATCGCAATCAAACCCAAAACTCCAAAGGTTGTGATCTTGAGAAAGCGAGACGACGACATGAGCAGGCGATGGTTCCTCTCATCAAACCTAGAAATAGAAATATTTTTAGATCGCCCATGGATATCATTCCCTTCATAATTTCTCCTCAATTCCCCGTCCTTATCCTCATTATTCTTCTCTAGAGGTCCCAGGGCCGAAGCCCCAGCAACATCTAAGCCACCGTTTTTGTTCCCAAATCTCTCTCCGGGTCTCACCAGAATGGGAATCCATTCGTTATTCGAATACGCAAACCTAACCAGGGCCTCTGGCGCACCAGTCTTCTTCGCAATATATTCTCTTTTCGTGGAAAGCTCGGCATAAACGCTTTCAAACCTGTCACGTCCTAGGGTCGAATAAGGATTGGGCCTCTTTCCATGTTTCTGCCCGGATCTAGGCCTCGGCGAGAAAGAGATTTCTTCTGCTTCGCCTTTCACTGATATCCTTCCGCATCGCATTAATTTCATCCCTGGGATACACAACCAAATTATTTCCCACAACGAAAGCACAAAACTGCACTAAAAAATCTGCTGATCTCAGCAACTCCTAGCCTTAGCCTCTCTCTGAAAGCTTCTGCCGTCCGCCACATTGTTGTGTCATGCGGACTTCACTTCCTTGGAATGGTTTAGCTTAGGAAACCAGTTTTATAAGTTGTCTGACACATCTCTCACCAACAGTGATTGTAGATAAGAATAAAATTAGATGGTACCTTTTGAGGATTTCCATGATTTACATAACATAATTTGGGATCAGCTAATTATTGACGAATGTAAACTGTAGAGAAGAAGCTTCTACTACTGGACAATCAGATATAGGGACTTCTGGGCCTAGTCAGTTGGATGCATCCAGTGTTATCTTGACTTGGTTGCCTCTGCGAATTTGTTGAGCCCTATCATATTTTAAGTTTTCTTCTCACACGTAACGAACAATCAGACCACCACCAGATCGGAAACGACAAGTTCTCAAAGCTCCATTGTTGTTATCGGAATCCCAAAGCGGTACCTCCTCATGGTGATCCTTAGCCGCAAATTCGAATCCGTAAACGCCATTTAAAAAAAATTGTACATCTTCGTTTCAATGTAACTATTCACAATCACAATTTCGTTGTTTCTGGTGATTTCTCTGAAGCAGGTTGTTTAAATCTTTGACTTTTGAACACCTTCTTAGAGGATTTGGCCCACTAAGAACAGGCTGACTTTTTATTCCTAATTTGGACAACTTTTATCCCAAATTTTGGCGTGACATCGAAAATGGAAACCAGCAAAAAGGAAATTATGCACAATTACGAAGTTTTGAGATTTTAATTTTTAACTTATTTAAAAGGCTGTTCCTCTACTTTCTTTTAATAATGTGACAGAGAGGTCAGCGAAACCATGCATGTGTTTAACGGTTTGGGCAACTAAAAGATTCCGAGGTAGGAGATATGGGAGATGTTATTGTGGCCTGTGTTGTTTTGTCGAGGCTGACGATATGACAGAAGCTGTTAATGTGGGCTCGGAAGTTTATTCTTTTAATTTTAAAATTTGATATTATATTAGTTTAAATTTATTATAATTGTAGCTTAGCAATCCGATCAAATAAATAAATAAATATATATATGTTTTTAAATAATACAATTTAAGGGAAAATTAGTATTTATAAAAATATGATTTTTTTGGAGACCTCATGAATGAATGGGAATTGCGAATTGAAATGAATTTAAATTGGTTTATATCAATATTTTGATGGGTTGGAGGAATATATGAAGATAGAGCTAGTATGGGGCTCAATCCACCCCCACCAACTTCCAAGGCCATTAAAAATGGGGTGGTGTGTCTTGCTTCAGTTAATATAAGTGAGGCATGTGTTATAATGGGGCATCACATATTTGTACATTCTCTTTTAATTTTTTTATTGTTTAATATTTTATATTTAAATGGTAATATGTTTTAATTTATTTATTCTATTTTTTGAATATTTGGATTTTGGATGGTGCATTTAATTTATTTGATTTAAAAGCGTTGATGTATCATACATTGCTTAACAAATATAGTCTGTGTAATGCTAGTATAGTCTGTGTAATGCTAGTATAATTTTGTAAAAACAGATATCAACAATGTAATATTTTTCTTAATGAAAAATTTTCAACTTACAAAATAAAATTTGGTTTATGTCAAATTATAAATTGTAATAAATTTGGTTTATACCAAATTATAAATTGTAACAATATTTTTCGAATATTAAAGGATAAATATTTATTTTCAATTTTTTTAATTATAATCATGTAATAAAAACTTTATGATATTTTCTTTACTATTTTAATTGCAATAGATTATTTCAATATAAGTAAAATACATTATGTAATAAAATTATAATATTTCTATAATATATTCTCATTTTTTTTTCTATATTAGATATACTAATATCTATATCAACAAGAGATTTAACTTTTTGTTTTTAAATTCCATACTAAATCCAAAATTCTTAAAATATTTTTTTTGGTAATAATAGCTTTTATTTTTTATTTTTGGCCACTAACTATTCACCATAAAAACTTGGCTTTAAAATAATAACTATTAATATTTTAGCAATATCATTTTCTTAATCTTTTTAAAAAAATTCTAAGAGAATTAATGTATATATTGTGTAAGATAAATACTCGAATAAATAGGCGTATCCAACCACATTCCTAAAAAAAAAAAATAAATATTATATATATAAACTAAAGAAACTAACAGGTGTAATGTAAATGTAAAATTAAAATATATACTTGAAAGTGCTAGAGAATTTACACACTAATGTTCTGTGCATTTAACATCTTATGAGATAACCTTAGTCATCTCTATATTTTTTCCAAAGACATTTTAATTTTTAAACATGGAAAAACTTATGTCCAAAATTATGCTCTACTAATAATTAGATTAATTGAACCAAAAAGCATTTTACGACCCAATATGGAGGAGTTATCACCCCATAGTGTCACATTTACAAATTATAAAATAACACTTACATAAACCAAGTAGAAAATAATAAGAACAAAAAAACCATATCTACCATGAATAAAAATACTCTCATTTTCTCTTTAGTTTTACATCAGTTTTATCTAGAAAGATAGAATAATTAAAAGTAAAATAACACTAGTAATTTATTTTATAATCTTGTTCTTCTTTTTAGTATAATAGAAATGTGGAAATGCTTCACTATTCAACACTCGCATGTAAAAATAATATTAATGAAGTTGACACTAAGATCTAATAGTTGGATATGAAGGAGGTTTGTTATTCATTTTATTTTGATTTGATATGTGGTATTTGAAATAAATATATAATAATTATATATATAATATATATATATATATATATTATATTATCAAAAAATTTATTTAAATGTTAACCATAAATAAAGTAGTTCCCTTTTGCCAGAGGATTCAACAACTTTTTTGGTCTCGAACTCATGAGGCATAGGTTTGATTGTCACTAATACTATTATAACCCCTAGTTGGGTTTTCCTTGCCCCCATCAAGCTCTCACAGGTTGGAAAGCTTTACATTTCAAACCTGCGAAATTGAGATGTGTAGGATAAATTGGATTATTATTATTATTATTATATATAGAGAGATTTTATCCCATAGATATATGCTTCTTATTTCTCAATATTTCAAAATGGTCATATTGAGTAAAGTATCTCAATGTCAACTATGTATATTAATATAAAATAAATGAAAGAGAAAAATACTTATTATTAAAATATTTAAATAATGTATTGTTCAGGAAAAAGTTGTGGTAAATATTCAATATTAACATGGAATTGATACTGATTGTGTAGAGGTATATAACTAGTTCCATGTTAATCCAAAATTACAATATAAAAAAAATCAGAATTAAAAATTTTTTAATCAAATTTTATATTCTAAATATTTGGTATCAAAAATATTCTATCTTTTTTAAATTAAAAAATTCAAATTAAACATATCTCTATATAAATATATACCAATGATACAATTATAATTGTTATATAATTCATTTTAATAATCTTAACAATAATATAAAACACAAACACCTCCCAACATATTGAAACTTATTTGTTCCTATAATCGAATAGTTATTTGTTTTGTTTTTTTAAACTGCATTTCAAATTTTAATAAAATATTTAAAAATGGTAAGAATTCTACCTTATATTTCAAATTATATATGAATTATACTTTTTTTTTATACATATTTTTTAGATAATTTAAAGAGATATTATTTTTTCGCATCTTAAACAGCTATTATTCCTATGTAGTTACCAATGTACACTTTCAATCTCATTAAAGAAAGTGAAAATATGCTTTTGTTATCTAAGTCGTAAAGAACAAATAAATAATTCCACGACAAGAGCACATTTTTCATCTAATATTATGTAGCATCTAATAAAATATTTGTTATAATATTATATGATACATTGAAAATATTTCTTACCAAATCGAAATACTTATAATAATTCAATGGTTTCTTTATTTTTATGGCCAATGACGTCTTTGTATCTAGAAATTCATATGGTTACGGTTATAATTTCAATAATTCATTGGTTTTTATTTATGTTTTTTATTTATGTTACATTGAAAATATATGTTACCAAACGAAAATATTTTTAATAATTCAATGGTTTTTATATTTTTATGGTCCATTGTCTAATGACGTATTTATATTTAAAAATTTATATTGTTTTAAAAGATAATTTCCATTTTCAATTTCAATTTCTTTTAATGAGGTTTGAACCTAAAATAGATTAGGGACTAGACCTCACTTAAACCAATTGGTATATATCTTCTAGGTTAAATATTAAGATTTGTTGGTGTGAATGGCATAATGTGAAAGGAATTTATAGGAGTTTATTTTTGTTATTATTTTTTTAGTTTAAAATTTTATTGATAATCCACAAATTACATAGTCGAAAGATGGTTGTTCGTCATTGGTCTACCACATGAGAAACCATATCAAGAACAAAAAAAAATACCATCAATATAATGCAGTTTTAGAGCTAAAATAAAACATGTCATACTATTATAAGTTATCTAATTTATGGGATGAGTAGCTTTCCACCAAAATTTATAACAAAACCTTGTTCCAAATGTCATAAGAAAAGCTAGTGAAGATTGTAACATAAAAGAGAGGAGGGGAGTGAGATTTCCATCTCAATTGAGTGAGTCATGTCCTTATTATTTGTGTTGAGTGACGAGCCCAAATCAGATCCTGCTTCTATACCAGCCAAATGTCCCTTGATGTCAATGTACCTAATGTCCCTCAATATTCATCATGCTTTTATATTTTGGCACGAGATTCCAACAAAACCCCGCAAAGGGGAATATTCAAGTTCCATTATAGACCTCTATTGTGTGGAGGTATTGATTCTTCCTGCGATGCATGTTCCCAGTATCTAGCACCTAGGATGTAATCTCCTCGAGCATTTTTGTGTCTGACTAATTCTAATACTTCTGCTAAATATCTTTGTCCAATACGTTGAGGTCAAATTGTATTTCTTAAGGAGTATAGTCATGATAGAGGCGAGTAGAAGATTCAAAATATGATGGAGCTCTTGCACAACCTAGAGAACCCTAATCTCCATGAGCACTATGACATCTTGCTTTGTAGTGGGTCATGGAAATAGAGATAAGGAAGCAAGACAAATATTTAAAAGACCATGGAATTAGGGGCTCAAGTGTACATAGTCAATAGGAGACTTTGAGACCCCTTAAGCCAACTAACAAAAATGAAACCTTCTCCATAGAGCCTGGAATCCATTCAGTGAATTACAATGTTAAGCCTGATATAAGCTCCATGATAACCCTAAAACCCCTTATTAATCCTGAGATATTGGGTGAATACATTTCTATTATTATATTGCATGTAGCCTTAGTAGATTTAACCACTATAAAGTAAGCTTTATTACTCAATTTATCCACTACTGCCATTATAGCATCATGTTTCCTAGTTATCTTCGAAAATCTAGGGATGAAGTCCATATATATGACTTACCATTTCCACTCCAAAATTAGATTTGGTTACAAAATGATCGTTCGATGCCTACACTCTATCTTTACTTGTTTCACTTCCAAACACTTAGCAAGTTATTTTTCAATTTCCTTCTTCATTACAGGCCAATAATATATTTTCTTCATGGTTGTCGTCATCGTTTGGTAACCAGGATGCTTGAATAAGGTCTCATATGAAACTCATCCATTGCAAGATTTCTTAGCTCGATTGTATTAGGTACATAGTTTTTGTTTCTAAACAATAGTATGACATCATAATTGAGCTAGTAACTTCTTCTTAGAGATCCATTTGGTTGATTTTCCCAACATTTTTCTTCACATATTGGTAATGTTCATCATTGATCACCCCTTCTCTAATTCTTTCCTTGATGTCAAATGTGCATGTACTCAAATTTGTTAGTTGAATCTCTTGCAAACTCTTGTTGAGTTCATCTACCATCTTATTCTCTTTTCCCTTCATGTTTTTAATTTCAAAATAAAACTCACTCCTCAAAGCCAACCACCTAACTTGTCTAAAATTCGACTTGGATTAGTAAAACAAATATTTTAGTCCTCCATGATCTATCATTTGGACAAATATTTTTCTCAATAAATATTGTTTCCAAATATTTAAAGCATGAACTATAGCTGTCAGCTCCAAGTCAAGGGTGGAATAATTATTTTCAAGTTCATTTAGCTTCTATGATTCATAGAAAACCACATGTCCTTCTTGCATCAAGATTCCATCGAACCCCTCTTTACAAGCACTAGTGCAAACTACAAAATATTTTTCTCGGTCATTTATTATCAAGATAGGTGTACAGGTGAGTAACTTCTTTAGATGTTCAAAGTGAGTAGCACATTCAAGGGTCCATTGATATTTCATTCCTTTTCCTTATAAGGAAATCATGGGATGCCCAATATTTGATAATTTATGAATGAATTATTGAAAATAACTAGTTAATCTCGTGAAGGATCTGATCTTCATCACATTCTAGGGAGTGGGCCATTCCATTGTTGCTTTGTTCTTCCATGGATCTACAACCACATCTTCTTTTGAAATAATATGTCCCAAGTAGTGAACTTCAGCTTGGAAAAACTCACATTTGTTGAGTTTTTCATCCAACTTATGCTCCCTTAGCATTTGTAAAACTACTCTCAAATGATATTTGTGCTCTTCTTTATTCTTTGAATACATAAGAATGTAGTCCACAAAAAGTAGTACAAATTTATCTAAGTAAGGCCTAATAGCATTATTCATCAAGCACATGAAAGTTGCTATACAATTTTGGAGCTCAAAGGGCACCACTACAAACTCAAAATGGTGATACCTTGTATGAAATCTAATTTTGTGAATTTATTCATTCTTAACTCTAACTTAATGATACCTAGATGATAGATCGATTTTAGAAAATAAAAAAAGTCCTATTAGTTGTTCAAGCAAGTTTTGAATAGTGGTAATCTGGTATGCAGAATTTCAACATACCATCCTTCTTTTTAACAAAAATAGCAGGGGCTCCTCGAGGTGACATGTTTGCTTGAATGTAACCCTTCTCTAACATTTCCTTTAATTGCATTTTCAACTTGAAAATCTCAGGTGTGCTCAGGTGATAAGGATTTTTTTGTTTATGACACTATTCCTGGAATCAATTCAGTAATGAAATCGATGTCTCTTTAGGGCGGTAGGCCTCAAAACTCATCTCGGAACACATCTTCATATTTCCTCAACACAAGGTGAATTATGAATGGGTCCACACCATCTCCTTTTTCCTCGAATGCATGGATAACATAGATCACACAACCCTTTCTACTACAATGCTTCACTTGAAGTGCACTTAATAGCCTAAGCACAATGAACCTCTTGATTCCTTGGAACATTATCTCTTCACCATCATTGCTGAGACATTCCAATGTGTTATTATAGCAATCAACCTTAGCTCCCTGGGCTTCCACCCATTCCATACTTATCAAAAAGCTATATGACCCTTACGGTAACAAATTTAGTTTGACACCTGGATGCGGGTGTCCGTCCAGCAATAAATGGCTATTAAGAGTCAGCCACGCGGAGAGGACAGCGGGTGGACGACAAGGTTAATGCACCAGGCTCATATACTGTTCGCAATGAAGTGCATTCATTGTCAATTAATTCTTCCTCAGTTCCAAGGTAAGAGTCGTGGAGTTAATAGAATGGAGTTGCGAGCTGCAGAAACATTCCTCCTCGTTCCGAGTTGGTTGCAGGAGAAGAATGCCAGGTCAGGTTATTCGCAGCCGGAGAACGGACGCAATGATAAGCTCTGGCATCTCTCAGTAATTAAGCACAAACCTGTGTTCGTTTTTGTTGTTTGCATCCCTCCGAAGATAGCAACAGAAATTGGCAGGGCAATCTGCTTAGGGGAGGAGAATCGCGGTGCCAACAACAGGAACCAGGTCGAAGTTGACTGGAAATCCTTCAAGAAGATAACCAGCCTCCAAATTGCTTCAGCTCCTTCTTTGTCCTTTCGTCTTCTCGCAGCTATCAAGATAATCCTTATGGCGCCTCGTGTTAGAGCCACTCCTCGGCGTGGGAGTCACCGAGGCCAGCAAGGTGATGCTGGAGGGCGAGGTCATTACAGCCCCCACTGTATTTCACCTCTTGCCCGCGCTTCGCCTTCCTCGAACCGCAAAGAAGATTCGGACCACTCCATCTGCAATACTGTCCAATCCGCCCGGTTCCATTACCGTCGTCGCACCAACAAGCCCTTCATTTTGACGCTGGTAACAGTAATCTTCTCTGAAGAAGATGAGGACGAAGACAGCATGATGGCCCCTTCAATGGATCAGTCGCCTTCTCATCTGAAAAGCACCTCGCCCAGCAGGGGGATTGAGGACAGCTCCTACGCTCCATCCTCGGAAAGCAAAATTGAGGAGGAGAGCACTGGAGCGCACACAAAGGAATAGGCCGAAGTGTTTCAGGAAATTGTGAGTATGCAGGACAGAAACAGCCTGGACCTGGCTTCAGCTAAAGCAACACACTCTCAGGAGAAGGCAGAAGCTCATCAGACCTCTCCACAGAAGCTAGGCCAGCACAAGGAGTTGAGTTTCCCCTTTAGCACTTTGCTATAGCCAAAGTTACTGCCGAGAATGAAGCTGGAAGACATCCCGCCTAGAATGGAGATCACCTGGGAGCCTCTAGAGGAAGACATCGGACAAGGGTCTGCAAACATCAAGTAGTTCCTTTTGTTTAGTAGGTGTCATCTTCTTGATTTGTTTTGTTACCTACCTTCTTACTTGCTCTTGTTGTCTCGGCTTGTTCTACTCAGTTCTTGTAGCGGCTCCTATGGCGAATCCTGGGTTATGTCTGATCATGTTTTGTATATGCTAACTGGAACTGTCAAATGTATAATATTTTTGAGAGAGAGGTGCTCTGTTTACAGTAGCATTCTCATTAGCAGAACAGTTAAATTTTGTCATATTTTTGAAAGAGAGTTGCACAAGCCACAGTGGCACTCTCAGATGTTCAAACCTCTTGTACATATCTTTTCTTCTTTTTAATATAAATTAGCTTAGTCTTTGCCCAGAAAGAAAAAAAAAATAAAATAAAATAAAAATAAAATAAATAAAATAAAAATAAAATAAAATAAAATAAAATAAAAATTTAGTTTGACTAAAGTGGTCATGCCACCCAACTCCATGGGGCATCACTCAATCAAATTTTCACCCATATGTTTCTCCCTATGGTTATTTGCACAAGTCACATTTCTTCATAGATTTTCCTTAAAAATTCATACTTTTCCACAATCTTAGGGCTGATATAATTTTAGTTAGAACTTGGATCAATTAAAATTAAAATAGGTAAGTTTTTGACAATACCTTCCATTTAAGCAACTACAACTTCCTAGTCTGCCTATATCTTGTCAAGTACTACATAAATTGTGGGAATGTACTTGGCCACGTAAATAACGGTTGTCACCTTTTTAACGTTTTATAGCTTCATGCTAATCTTATGTAGCCAAGACAATTTTTCTATTGGCAGTTTTCTCCACATTTCTAGCATTGCATAGGTCTTTTTCTGGCCCCGTCAGCCTCTTCATTTATCGATTTCTATGGTTCATTTATATTGATTGTATAATTTTGTTGATGTTTATTCCTGGTGAAGGAATTAAACATTCCATTATATCCCCCTTTATTTTATCCTAAGGTCCTCTACCATTATCCTTCTTGTTCGAGTCACTTTGGATCTTCGCCTTATGCTTAGACTATTCATAACAGTGCTTGTTCATCCACCTTACATCCTCCAGAGCCTTCCATTCATCAAATTATATTATATCTCGATATGCATGTTGTAACCAACTAATATATCTGTGGATATTAGTATTTTCATCCTTGATGTAAGCTACGTACCTTAGTAGTTCTAAAAATATGCTTGTATACTCCTGAGGTGTTAGTTGTCCCGTGTTGTGTTCATAGAATTCTTTGGCCTTCATGTCATAATATTTTTTAGATAGGTACTTCTCTCAAAACTGATTTTTGAACTTCCTCCATGACAACTCCCTCTCTTTGACATTAAAGGAAATTTCAACCTAAAAGTTCCCATGCAATTTTTATATAATTTCCATTTCATAATATCTAAACCTATCAAAATACTTTAAATTTAAAACGAGGAACATGTAAATTTTTTGGAGGGAAAAGAAGAAAATTGTTTTTTTCTAATTGTATTTTTTGCTTATCTCCTTATAAGTTTACTCAAATTTCAAGTGTAGACATTCATTGCACATGGAATTAAATTCCACATCCAAAGAGTATCCATTATGCATACTTTTTTGAAGACCCACATTGATAATAAAAAAATGACTATACATTAAAAAAGGATGTTGAACATGCTTTTTAAATATATCTTCAATTTTTATCAATATGGGTCATCCCAGAAGTATTCATAATGGGTAAACATTATATGTGGAATTTAATTATGCAACCAATGAGAGTCTACATTTGAAATTTTAGCAAACCTATAAGGAGATAATCCAAAAATACAATAAAAATAGTAGTTTTCTTCTTTTCCCTCCGAAATTCACAACCCTTATTTTATTATTTTAACTACTATTTTATTATATTTCTTTAGGAGACCACTTTTAAGTTGAAATTTCCTCTAATGTGTCTTTGAAATCATTTAGGTCCTCCCACCATATATCATACTTTCCTTTTGGGATAAAAATATTGGCCCTTGCCTTCATGTTCTCAAAATAATAATGCATCTTAAAGTACTTCTCCATCCCCAACATCCAAGCCTTTACATCTTATACTTTCTTCACCTCCCCATAAAAGGTAGAAGGCTTTGATTTCTTGAATTATATGGGCATAACACTCTTCTTGCTCCTTGTTTGATGATGATATCACTTGACTACACTATCTGATGATATATCAGGCTTGTCTATTTCTCTCTCTGGAGTGTTGAGTAGGATTGTTCCTCCTTGTACATGTATATGTCTTTTCCTTGTATTGTTATCCCTTTCTTCATCCATCGTGTGCTTTTGAAATTTTGATGGAATATGTTTTCAAAAGTTTAATGAAAATTTGCAACCACAACATTCATGTTATGCTTCCACTCAAGGCATGTTGTTTCTGAATGAGCCTCTTGGTGAAAGGTACAATAATTATCCATGCCTAGGTTTTCAACATTAAACACAACATTGGAGCTCTATGAATACTTAACCGGTTGGTTGAACTTATTCTTAATGAATTTCTTGAAATATTTATTATTATTAGAAGCCTTGCTTGACGTCCTCTTAAGTTCTGATACTTCATTGGTTAACAACTTTAAAGACTTAGTCAAGTTGTCCATATCGAAAGGATATTTCTCTTCAGCTTTGGTGGAAGAGCCTTGGGACTTCTTAGAAGTATATTTGGAGCCTTTAGAGTCCTCATCATCAACAATGACTGTAATATACCTTAATTCCTTTTCAACAACAATCACTTCCACAAAGTTAAAAGCTAGAGTTTATTTTGTAGCCTGCTTGACAAAATCTGAAATATTATTAGGCAAGGAAGAAATATAGTAATATTTTGTAATGGAATCATGTTGTTGAACATCTATGGGGAATGTATTCAAGATACTTGCAACTATTTGATTGAAATCCCTAAATTTTTCCTTTTCCTCCATATTAAGGTTCACAAGTTCTTTTAATAACATGTATGGAGTTTTATCATCAAAAAATGTTTCTAAGAATAATTGTTTAAAATCCCTCTAATTATGGATTGAATTAGGTGGAAGGCTATGATACCAAACTGTAGGTGTACCTTCTAGAGTATAGGGAAAGAATCTACAAGAAAAATAATCAAAGTGTACCTCTAGCATCTACAGATGTAAGTATAAATCATCGATGTGGTCCTCAGCCTTTGCTTTCTTATTATAATCATATGCTCTGAGAAAATTTTCTTTGTGCTTAGGCATGCGATGAAGATTTTTGAAAAGAACAAGAGGCCCTTGGGCCATCTAATTGAATTTTTCGTTAATTGTGTCTTCATTCTGTTGGGTGTGGAGCCTGATTATCTTCTATATTCAAAGGTATCACCACATTAGACCCCAACTCGAAATGGGGAGGCGTTGCCGCCTGTCAAATATTCACTGTAGGGGGGGTTGCGGGGGGGCGGCGGCGACGAACTTTTGGGAGAACCCCCCGCAATGCCTTCGAAGCTAAGAATAGATGTAAAATTTCCTTGTAAAAGTATAGTAATTTCTAGTCAATCTGGGCCGTTCATTAGGCGAAGATCTAACGGTAGAAGTTATGTTTGATTTAGGGTTTTTTTTCACTAGAAGGCAACCCCTCGCTATATATGAGGGAATTGTATTTCATCTATGGAGATCTGTATTCTGAGTGAGGAAAATAGAGAGGAGATTGAGATTGAAGAGGGAGTTACAATGGATCTGTTGTAGGTTGCATTTCTTCAGTTTGCTGGATAATATAATAAAAGAAGGACTGGCTGTTTCTCCGTGGATGTAGCCCAAACTGGGTGAACCACGTATATCTGTGTCTCTCTTGTTTTATGTGTTCCATTTATTTGTAATATATAATTTTCTAACAACTGGTCTGAGAGCCGAAGGTATATTTGGCTAATAAACTCGCGGAAGAGAAGGGTTCCTGGTTCGAGTGGGAGTAATGGTGGAAGATGGTAGGTTTAGGGTCAAAAAATTCAACAACCAAAACAGCTAGCTGTGGAAGATGCAGATGGAAGATTATCTGTATCAGAGAGATATGTACCTAACATTGAGCATAAAGAAAAAGAAGCCGACGAGTATGACGGACACAGAATGGAATATTCTCGACAAAAAGGAACTTGGAACAATACAGCTATGCCTAGCGGTGTCGATAGAGTTTAATATTTCAAAGGAAATGACAACAGAAGGTTTAATGTCAACATTAGTCAAACTATATGAAAAACCCTCGACCTCAAATAAGGTATTTCTTATGAAGCATTTATTTAATATGAAGATGTCAGAGGGTGGATCTGTTGCTAATCATTTAAATGATTTTAATACAGTTACAAGTCAGTTAAGTTCTGTAGGGGTAACTTTTGATGATGAAGTTAGGGCTTTGTTATTTCTAAGCTCATTGCTAGAAAGTTAGAATTGTTTAGTTATGGCTATTAGTAACACTATATCTAGATCTAGTACTTTAAAGTTTGATGATGTTTTCAGTGCAATCCATGGCGAGGAAATGTGACGGAAAAGCTTCGGTGAGACATCAAGTAATGCTTTGACTGCAGAGACTAAGGGAAGAAAAATGGAAAGAGGAAAGAGCCCAGGATATCGCAATAAGTCAAGAAAAGGCAGATCCAAGTCCAGATCGGGGATAGTGTGCTAGAAATGTGAGAAGAAAGGACACTTGAAGAAAGGCTACAAGTCTCGGAAGGGAAAAGAATGAGATGTGCAATAAGAAACTAATCATGAAGCGAATGCGATAGGTGATGTGTTGCAAGATGCTTTGATTCTTTCATTCGAAAATATTATTGATGCCTGGATGGTAGATCAGGGGCCTCATTCCATGCAACACCTGATAGGAAACAATTTTATGATTATCTTCAAGGAGATTTTGGACATGTTCAATTGGGTGATGATAAACCCTATAAAATCATTGGAATGGGTATAGTTTTCATAAAACACCAAAATGGAAATCAGTGGCTATTGAAGGAGGTAAGGCATGTTCCAGATCTGATGAAAAATATGATTTCAACAGGGCAATTGGGAGGTGAATGTTGCGTAACTACTTTCACACATAAAACCTGGAAGATCACTAAAGGATCCCTCATAATAGCGAAAGGAGGAAAGCTTGGTACATTGTATTTATGCAATGGTATTTCTAATTCTGATAACGTTTTAACCTCTACAGGAGAAGATATGGCATTGTGGCATCATAGGCTTGGGCACATAGTGAGAAGGGGATGCAGATTCTTGATTCAAGAAATTTGTTGCCAAGTTTGAAGCATGTTGATTTAAAATTCTCTAAGAATTGTGTTTATGGAAAACAGAAGAGAGTCAGATTTGAGAAAAGCAACCAAAGAAAAGTAATTATACAGCCTTGTTAATTTTAAACAAAAACATATATTATCTCTCTATATTAATTACAGCCATGAATATAAATACAATGGGTGAATTATGATTGCCTCGATATTCTCGTCAGTATATTCCTACTCCACGGATCAGCAAAGAAACACCCTAATACAATTATCCTTGCGAATTAACACCATCATACAAGTACAACTATCTTATAAATTATGCTTCCCCTACAGCAACTTTCAATTCACAACGACCATTAAATCTTCTGAAGTAATAGATAAACAATTAACTTGCACTCATTATGGAACAATTTGCGGCCTCCCCAACCAACGACATTGCACAACTAATATTATGAAATAAAACCAGCACACAGCTAACCTCATGAATTATGCTTACTTAACAGCAATGTATTCACATTGAACTCACTGTACTCAGTGATCAGAGCCACGCTGTGGATGACTCTACAACTACACATCTGTACTGCCAACGTACATTTATCTACAGTGCCTACACAAATTGTGTGCCTTCCGCAAATCTCAAATTCCACCGCTTCTTTCTGGATGCCTTATTTGAATATTAAACACCGTCGCATCCCCTAACTAACCTTATGAATTATGCTTCCTCTGCAAAAATCCATCCATGATCACCTTCATCTTGTACTCATTGGATTGAAGATCCACCGTTCTGCAGTTATTATTCTTCTTCATCTCCCTCATCATTTGTTCCAACAACAATGGGAAGAGATACCACCAGGCAGATGCTAAGAGGATTGCACAAAACGGGCCGTAGAAGACCAAACAGAGCAGCGTGATGATAATCAAAGTTGCACCAAAACAACAGTCGTTAGCCATGGCCGGGCTGGTCCTCCTGCAGAAGCTGTCTGAACCCTGTGGTCTTGGAGATCTGGTGGGCTGATTTCCCATGGACACAACCCTTCTGAACTTTTTAGATTTAGACGGATGATACATGTCCTCACAATCGATTTTTTTCTGTTTTGTGGTCCTCGGAGAAGCCGAAGACGAGAACTGGATTGGCTGCACATGAGCTCTCAAAGGTCTGTTGGGTGTACTCACGGGAAGGCCCAATACTGGAATTCTTCTGCTGAGCTTAGACACGTCTCTCAGCTCCGCAATTTCTTCAACGCCTCCTTCAATCTGACTAGTTTTAGGGTTTCTAAATAGCTTTGTGAAATATGAAACCCTAGTTAAAATATACTTCTTAATACACATCACACTGCTCACAGGCATGAGAACGGCTATAGCCGCTGCCGCAGAAATAGCCGTTCTTCTCATCCAGATCGCAATCAAACGCAAAACCCCAACGGTCGTGATCTCAAGAAAGCGAGACGACGACATGACCAGGCTATGGCTTCTCTCATCAAACCTAGAAATAGAAATATTTTTAGATCGCCCATGGATACCATTCCCTTCATAATTTCTCCTCAATTCCCCGTCCTTCTCCTCATTATTCTTCTCTAGATGTCCCAGGCCCGAAGCCCCAGCAACATCTAAGCCACCGTTTTTGTTCACAACCGCCTCTCTGGGTCTCACCACAATGGGAATCCATTCGTTATTCGAATAAGCGAACCTCACCAGGGCCTCTGGCGCACAAGTCTTCTTCGCAATATATTCTCTTGTCGTGGAGAGTTCGGCAAAAACGCTTTCAAACCTGTCACGTCCTAGGATCGAATAAGGATTGGGCCTCTTTCTATGTTTCTGCCCGGATCTAGGCCTCGGCGAGACACAGATTTCTTCTGCTTCGCCTTTCACTGATATCCTTCCGCATCGCATTAGGTTCATCCCTGGGACACACAACCAGATATCCCACAACGAAAACACAAAAATCCCACTCAAAAATCTCCTGAACTCAACTGCTCCCCCTCTGAAAGCTTCCGCCGTCTGTCATACTGTTGTCTAATGCCGACTTCAGTTCCTTGCTTGGCTTAGGAAACCAGTTTTATAAGTTGTCTGACAAATCTGTCACCAATAGTGATTGTGGATAAGAATCAAAGATGGTACTTTGAGAGGAATTCCATGATTTATATACCATAATTTGGGATCAGCTAATTATTGAAGAATGTAAACTGTAGAGAAGAAGCTTCTACTACTGGACAATCAGATATAGTGACTTCGAGGCCTAGTCAGTTGGATGCATCCAGTCTTATATTGACTTGGTTGCCTCTGCGAATTTGTTGATCCACCACGTACCCCGAAGCGACAAGTCCTCAACGCGCCACTGTAATTATCGGGATCCGAAAGCAGTACCTCCTCATGGTTATCCTTTGCTGCAAATTCTTATCCGTGAACCTCATTTTGAAAAAAAAAGTACGTCTCCGAAATTGAAGGTTGTACGTCATTCGATTCAATGTAAGCATTCACAATCACAATTTTGTCTGAAGCAGGTTGTTAGAATCTTTGACTTTTGAACATTTTCTTAAAGGATTTGGGCCACTAAGAACAGGCTGACTTTTATTGCAAATCTTGACGCGACATCGAAAATGGAAACATGCATATTTGGAGATTATTTACAATTTTGGAGAAGGTGCTTCCTCTACTTTCGTTTAATAATGTGATAAAAACGTCAGCGAAACCATGTATATATAATTATAACTAGCAATTGCCTTAAAAAGTGTAAAGAGAGGCCCATAGAAATGTTAAATTGAAAGAATTGTATTTTGGTTATATATAATTATAATTAGCAATTGTTTTAAAAAGTGTAAAGAAAGGCTCATAGAAATGTTAAATTGAAAGAATTGTATTTTGGTTCAAAATAATAAATATTATAAGATGACCTAAAATCTGTACATAGATGTCAAGCAACACTATAACTAGAGATCAAATAAAAAACCATTCTAGATGTCTCAACAAGAATAAAAGTGTTGATGACTATGTTGATACACAGGAAACCATACCTAACTACAATTTCCTTTAAAAATTTGTATTTATAAAAATATAATTTCTTTTCACACTTCATGAATCGGGAATTGAAATTAAATTAAATTGGTTTATATCAATATCTAAATGAGGTGGAGGATACATGGATGGAACTAGTATGAATGGACGCAGTATGAGGTGTAAGCCAGCCCACAGATTTCCAACACCATTATGAAGGGGATGGTATGGTTTGCTTGATGCATTAGGCCTCTGTTATAATGGGGCATCACATATTTGTATATCTTCTCTCAATTTTTTTCTTCTTTAGCATTTGATTCTTAAATGACAACGTATTTTTATCTATTAATGCTACTGCCTTACATTGAATATTTTAGATTTAGGAAGGTGAAATCGTTTTATATCATTTAAAAGTTTTGATATATCATATATTGGTTAACAAATTTAGTTAGTGTAAAATTAATATAATTTTGTAAAAATTG
>APFE031461915.1:56094-96705 GCA_000404065.3 Pinus taeda
ATGATGGGAAGAAGGTTGACAAGTCGAAGGTGAGATGCTTTCGTTGTCATGAGTTGGGCCATTATGCTATTAATTTCCCAAAGAAGAATTCCAAGAAGGGATCCAGGGAAGGATCTGAAGGTGAGGCACTTGCTTCATAGTTTGAGTTGGATTTCACACTCTTCGCATGCAAGGTTTCATCCATGATGGGAAGTGGTTGGTTTCTTGACAGTGGAGCTTCTTTCCACATGAGTGGTGACAAAAGTTTGTTCAGTACTTTGGAGGAGAAAGATCTCCAGATACTCATAGCATTGGGTAATGATGAGAAGTATAGTGTCTCAGGTGTAGGCACAGTTATTTTTCAGAGGGAGCATGGATCTCGAATTACCTTGACCGATGTCAAGTATGCACCATGAATGAAGAGAAACTTGGTGTCAATCGCGATGCTGGAAGACAGAGGCTATGATGTAGTCTTCAGAGAGGGAAAGGTTTTCCTTAGACACATTATCACTAGACAGGCGAACCAAATTAGTTCACAGGTCAAGAACCTGTATGCTCTTGAGGTTCAAAATGCATGCAAAGCCTTGAGCAACAAGGCAACTGATAGAGACTTGGTGGTTGAGAGGGAGGGTATATTACCTCTCAGCATGTAGAGCCAGAAGAAGTCTCAGACAATGGTGGAGGAGCCACGATTGTTGCAACAACTTCAAGAGGTTGTGGAGCAGCCGCAACATGCAAAGTCCTCCAGTAGGGGGAAACTTCGAGCCAGGTGGGCTGAGGGATCACATGCAGCCATACCTCTATGTAGGAGGTGGGGCGATATAGAGTGATCATCCTAAGGAGGAGGAGTAGGATCCTTGAGGTACCCAACCTCTTGGATGAGACCTTGCTACAAGAGCCCCGATGTGGAGTAGCATGAATTGACTGATTGGGTAGAGGCAGATGCAAATGGAGCAGCAGAGAGAGCGATAGTGCAGGGAATCCTAGGACAACGCATAGCATGCAGGCTGCAACAATGCGAGAGGCACAAGTGTTTTGCACAGTGCTAGGTGGCACAGAGAGGTGTGCAATGGTGTGAGATGCATGAAGATGTTGCAGTAGTGCACATGTCAGAGAGGGAGCACATGTTAGCAGCAAGTAGAGCTTTAGCATCAAAGTATGTTCCTAGCCCAACAGAGTGGTGAGTTGGGAGTCTTTTTTTTTTCCAAGTGTTGTTGGAGCAAAGTGGAGCGGGCAGATGTGTTGCATGCAGAACATTCCAGAATTATAGGATCGGGTTTGAGAGGAAGCCTTTCTTGTTGACAGGGAGTGTTGAAAAGTGTGCAACAAGAAATTCTTGTTGAGAATGCAACAAGATGATGGAGGTTAGTGGAAAGGAGTCGTCTTCACTAAGTGGTCCCGTAGGCAAGTTTTGGCGCAAAGTCTATTTTTAGACTATGTCTATTTTTAGACATATGGATCATGGTCTATGAGTTGTAGGATGTTGTTTATGGATGATTGGTCATGTTGGGAAAAATAGATGGACTTCTATTTTTTGGATCACAGCAGTGTGATCAGAGTCTATTTTTAGTCTGTCAGGTAAAAATAGAAACAGTCAAATATTATTAGCCCTTAGTAATATTTGGACTATAAACATTATCTTATCCTCTTGGAGCACTTCATTTCAAGCTACGGATGTGGCACATGCAGCTACAAGAAGGAAATACGTGGTTCTTATGGGTTACTTGAGCTATTGCATGAAGGACTTCACTTAGAACTCAAGTGGTTGAGTTCTGTGGAGTTAGATGAGCAGTTAATGGAGTTGTGTTCAGTTTGACTTAGTTGAACTAGTTGTATTTAGTCTAATTGGCCAATAGACTAAGTGATGAGTTGTGTGAATTAGTTATTAATTAATTCACTAATTATTAACTCATAATGCAACTGAAGAATACATCAGTTAACTCAGTGCATGGACAGTTCAGTGAAGACAAGTGTTAGAGGTAAGTGAAAGGGTGAGTTGTGACTATCAGTTGTGCATGAGATTTGCACATGCAATGGATTGAGTAATGCCAATGAGGCCAAGGGAAATTGTAGCTTGTGCTCACGTGATTTTTCCAAGTAAATACAAGTTTGCTTGAGGCATTATCATTCATTCTCATGCAGGATTGCGTAGTGGAGGCAGGCAAGCAACGAGGGAGATTTGGAGATCAGATCTGAGCTGTATTGTGTGTAACAGGTAGAGATAGTATTGAGTACTTGTGAGGAGTATTGTACTATGTATTGTTACATGTTCTCAATCAATATAATATACAAATAGTTGGGGTTTTTAGCGAGATTCTTTCCTCAGGAAAATACTGTGTTGATATGTGTGATTGATGCTTCTATGTGCGCATGTTATTGTTTCTGATTCTATAAATTGATGATAAATGTAGAGGAGGTCATGTATTATGCATGTATTCCGCAATAGTGTATAGTCGGGATAATCTTTGTGAATATGTGTCATATTATTAAAAATTTCTACATGTAAAGGGTTTTCCATCAAAGCCCTTTAATCCTTCGAGAGGTCTTAGATAGGGAGATCCTCTCTCCCCATTCCTCTTTATTCTCATGATGGAAGGACTATGCCTAGATATCAAGTCTACCAAAGTTGAAGGTAAAATCCAGGGTCTCAAACTAACTGGGAACATAAATGCTTTGACCCATGAACAACTTGTGGATGACATTATGCTATAGGGCATACCTACGGTCAAGGAAGCTCTAGCCTACAAACAAATCCTGAAATACTTTGCAATGGCTGTGGGCATAGAGGTAAGAATACCCAAATCAAAGATTTTCCTTTTTAAGATATCAAGTCTACCAAAGTTGAAGGTAAAATCCAGGGTCTCAAACTAACTGGGAACATAAATGCTTTGACCCATGAACAATTTGTGGATGACATTATGCTATAGGGCATACCTACAGTCAAGGAAGCTCTAGCCTACAAACAAATCCTGAAAGACTTTGCAATGGCTGTGGGCATAGAGGTAAGAATACCCAAATCAAAGATTTTCCTTTTTAACACTAACATTTCTATTCAGAGAAATATTTCCAGAATTCTTGGCTTTCAAAGAGATATGCTACCATCCAAATATTTGGGAGTTCCGTTAATAGATAAACCTCTAAGAAAGACAGTTTGGGAGCCTGTGATTAATAAGCTACATGACAAGATAAGGAAATGGACAAGTAGGTCTTTGAACTTAGTAGGTAGGCTTGGGCTTACAAAAGTGGTCCTACAATCTATTCCCATCTTCATGTTCTCAACCCTTCCAGCTCCAAAAGGAGTCATGCAACTATGCAGAAATATCCAAAGATATTTTCTTTGGGGTAAAGGGGAAGAAAAAAAAATGGGCCTTGGTAGCCTGGGAAAAGATCTGTACACCTAAAACACATGGAGGTTTGATACTGAATGATTTCGAGGTGCTAAAAAACGTTTTGGGGGAAAAAATATGGTGGATATCGCTAAAAGATTCAACTGCCCCTTGGGCACAAATTTGGAAATAGAAATATGCAAACAATTGGAAAGACAAGGATCGCATTAGAATGTTTGGAATCATCAAATGCTCCCACATCTAGAAAAAAGGTTGGGAGAACATAGCCATTGTTCAGAAAATTAATTTTTGGGAAATTAGAGATGGAAACCTTGCATGGTTTTGGGAGGATAAGTGGCAACAAGAACCTATACTATTGAGAGAAGACTTTGCAAATCTCAAGAATGAAACTGACATCAAAGGGTTACTTAGTGTAAATGAATTTTGGGATCATGCAAATAATGGAGGAAAATGGAGGATGTGGAAGGAACTGGATTATAGGGATAATGCCCCCTTGAAGGCATAGGCTGAAGCTCTAACAACCATCCTGGAACAAAGGAAGATCCTGATTTCAGCTCATTCAAACCAATTGAGATGGAGAAATAACAATGAAGGCACCTTTAACCTTAAAGAGGAAAAATGCATAACCCTGGGGCTTGAATCGACAAACCTGGATTGGGTTTGGAAGAATCTATGACAACACCAAGGATGGATGAAAATTAAACTATTCATGTGGTTAGTGCAGCAGAAGGAAATTCTTACCTCGGAAAACCTCTGAAAATAGGTGTATCTGGCCCATCCAAATGCCAGCTATGTGAATCAAAAGAAGAAAGCATGAATCACCTTCTCAACCTCTATACATTTACTTCCACATTGTGGAATGGGGTTGCTTCAATTTTCAGACAAACAAATAGGGAAATGGGTGGCATCACCAACACCCTAAAGAATTGGAGGAAAAACTTCTCTGATTATGAAACAGTCAACAGAGCTTGGGCTTTAGCTCCAAGATTCCTAATCTGGGATTTCTTGAAATAACACAACAATAGAATCTTCAAAAATAAAAAGTGTTCTTCCTAGAGCATCATAGAACAAATTTTAAGACAGCTCAAGGAGGTTGTAGGAACTCATGCAAAAACCACCTGAGAATTACCCTTCAAATGTTGACGTGCAAATACTACTACAGTTGGGTATGTAGGGGCTTATTCCTTAAGGCAATAACAAAAATACAAATCAAATCGTTACTGGTAAAGACTTATGGCACCCTCCTCCTTAGGGATTTATGAAATGCAACATAGATGGGGCCTCAAAAGGAAACCCGAGCATGGTTGTCTATGGGGGAGTGATAAGGGATGAAAATCGTTGCATACAATTCATTTTTCATTGTAATTTGGGGAAAGCCACAAACAATATGGTGGAGCTCATGGCCCTTTAGCAATGCTTAGAAATCCTAAGGGACAAAAATCTTCATAACATCATTATTGAAGCAGACTCTGAGTTGATTATCCATTTGGTCAAGAAAATCTGTTATGGCTCAGCTCCAGAAAACGTTTTGAGACACTGGAGGCTTCTTCAGGTTTATCAAAAGATCCAATCCCACCTTCAGAACATGAGAACCCTAAGTTTCATGCATATCCAATAGACAACCAACAAATTGGCAGACATTTTAGCTAATGAAGGAGCTCTCTGTGCTAATAGCAATAATAAATATAGATGGAAAGAGGTCCCCTAGGACAGATTGAGGGATGAGTGTTAGACAAGCGAATGTGGATCGAGAGCTCTATCAGAACAAAGGATTCTAGCAGGTTGTAGAGTTCTGGGATTAGTTAATGTATAGTCTTCATGAAGCAGAAATCCAGGGATATTTATGGAATTAATATCCAGTCCTTTGTCCAAAATATCAGCTCGGAACGAGAGGTGGGTTAGCGAGTGTGTAGTTAGGCATAATTGCGACATTCTGATCAATGCTGCGTGGCAATGACACAAATGTGCCTCTCAGCCAAATGGTTGATAGGGGGTGCAATGAATCCATGGTAATTTGAGTTCTGCTACATTTAAGGCGATTTTCGGGTTTTCGAGCATCCTCAAAACCCGAAGTGGTTTTCTAGAAATTAACCTAATGCCACTAAACATTCAACACATGGCTCAAGGAGGGGAGAGAATACCGCCTTCATCGGGAAGGTATCCCTCCTGCTTCTTAACATCTCGATATTCATCATAGCCATTGGATCAAGTAGTCACAGATCAACGACCTAGGTTCAATGTGCATGTTGGTGGGTCCGGGTTATCCTCCTGGCTTCCCTAGTGGACCCAAAATCTTTATACTGTGGTCTATATTTCCTCTATGGGTCTGCTTTTAGTTTTTCCAGGTTCTTGTGTTTTTGTGTTATTTTGATCATCGATCGTTAGATCTTGGATGACGGTTCGAGTGGTTTTTTGGGCCCTTGGTCCGATTCTCGAGCCGTTGGCTCTTTTCCCAAAGCCCAAAGTGATAGCTAAATTCTTTGGCCCTATTCTCCTTTGGGTTCGATGTATTTTATGTAATCTATTTTCTACATATAAGTGAATATAAGGACTGACTCTTGCTTCAGCCAAAAAAGAATATGCAAGTAGGTATATTGTCCCACAAATGAGAGGTTCCCATAAACCAATATCATATATTATTATTTTCCCTTTTTCTAAAGGAATCAACAACTCTTTTGGTCTCATACTCACAAGACATGGGTTTGATTGTCACCAATACCACTATAACCCCTAGGTGGGTTTCCCTTGCTCCCATCAATCGTGATGGGTTGGAAATCTTTACATTTTCAAGGCCTTTCCAATTGAGATCACCCCAAGGATAAATTAGATTATTATTATTATTGTTATATAGAGAGAGATCTTATCCCGAGGATATATGCTTCTTACTTCTCAATATTTCAAAATGTCCATATTAAATAAAGTATCTCAATGTCAACTATGTATGTTAATATAAAATAAATGAAAAACAAAAATTTCAAGAAGGAAGTGTGTAATTTCTTCCATCCTTAGCATGGACTTGATACATGGTTTATGTGAATGTATATAACAAGTTCCATGTTAGCTAGAATTCTATAGATATTACCAAAATTCAAAATTATCTAGTTAGAAATTTTTCTTCAAATTTTATACTCTAAAATGATTTATATCAAGAAAAATTTTATCCTTCTAACATTTAATAAATTTGAGATAACATATCTCTATACTAAAATATATAACAAATGAATAAACTTATAATACTATTAATTTAATTTTTAATTTTTTAATAGATCTTAACTATTAAATTAAATTAACAAAAATCTCCTTCATTCAAACACCTGTACATATAATTAGAACATTTTTTTATTCATATACTCATATGAAAAAAATTAAAACAGTTTAAACAAGTAAATAATAATATTTTATTTTTATAATTATTTCAATTTTTAAGTTAAAAAAATAAAAATGACAAAAATTCTACACTAAACTTATATTTATATTTATAATATAGATAATAATTTATAGAGTTATTATATTCACATCTTAAATAGCTATTATTCATATCTAGTTATCAGTGTACACTTTCAATCTCATTAAAGGACGTGAAAATATGCATTTGTTACCTAAGTCGTAAAGAACAAATAAATAATTCCACGAGATGATTTTTCATATAATATCATGTAGCATGTAATAAAACAATTTTTAGAATATTATATGATACATTGAAAATATATATTAACAAACTAAAATACTTCAAATAATTCAATAGATTCTATATTTTTACGGCCAATGACGTCCTTCTGCCTAAAAAATCCATACGGTTACGGTTTTATTTTTTTAAAGCTTTCATTTGATGGTAGGGAAGCTTTCATTCGGTGGTAGGGTTTATGGGTGAGGGTGGCACAATGTTTTTTTTTTTTTGCCAAGTATGATTAATTTATTAATAAGAAAAAGCTATTTATAGAGAGTGCGCTTGTTGTCAGAGGGGACAGACAAGCTTAACATTATAAAACACTGGTTTTGAGACTGCCCCAATAGAGGGGAAACCAGTCGGGAGGGATCCAAAAAATGCCAGAAGACATAGAGTCCATATTGTTTCCAAACTGAGCATACAAGTCAGTAAAATCCGGCATAGCATCCATCTGGATGTGCCTACATGGAAAAAAAAACAAAAAGAACCAGAACATAAAAGAACTGCCACCTAGCATTGGGCACGACGAGCTCCGTGGTCGTCTCTTCCTCTATCGGGCAGCCCCAATCTTCAAAGTTGTCAAATGGGTTTGGCACCCCAGTTCCTTCCTCCCGCCGCGTGTCCTCCTTGTCCTGAGTTTGCATTGCCTTGCTTGGCGAGGCCTGTCGAGGCTTTGGTTCCTCTTCCTTATTCTGCGTGACCTCCTTCCCCTGCCTCCGATGTTGTCCCTCTGTCTCAGGTTCCATGGCAGCGCACAGGTTCTGTCGAGTTCCAGGCTGACTAGTCTCTGCCCTGAAAGAAGCGCTTCCCGAGCAAAGGCCCTGATTGCTCTAAGCCTCTTCCTCTATAAACAGGATGGATATGGTAGTCGTGATGACTGGTTGGTTCAATGTGCTCCTGAAGTGGAAGAGCGTGGTGTGGGGGGACGGCCGCCTTAACAGGGGGAAGGGAGACGAGCGAAGTTGCCCACGCCCACTTCTCGTGTTAGGATAATGGGGATTATCTACTATGGAGGAGGGAGAGCTCGAGGAGCTGTGCCTTCTGGCTTGCTGGTGAGTGCTTCCCCCTCTCAAGCCTCCCCTTCTGCTGATGAGCCTATGCCTTACCATGATGGAGCAGGTGAATGAGCGAACGCGCAGGCGTAAACAGAGGAGAGTGAGAGAAAACAAAGGGCGCGTCGCGGCAACACGACAGAGCTTGACCCTCTCCCAGAACCCACCGTCTTCCAACCAGAGGTGGTGCTTTGCAGCAACACGATGGAGCTCAACCCTCTCCCAGAACCCACCGTCTTCCAACCAGCAGTGCTTGGAGAGCCCTCTATAATTGCCATTGTTGTCTCGTATTTTATCAAAAATCTCCGCGCCTCGGCTATCGTCCGCCATAACTGCTGCATTCAATGTAGCCGAAGGCCAACTATCCCAAATGCAAGCGGCGGCGATCATTCTGTCCTCGGCTCGCCTGTTCCTTCCAGGTTCCTATCGCGTGAGGCCATGTGATGGCTTTTGTGACTGCATGAAGCCTTTCATACCGCTGGCCATGTGGTTTGGGGTTGGCAGGTGTCGGTCGACCCTGCGCCACCCCTGTCCCATCCACCTAGAGCGCCATTGAAACACCTGCATCCGGGGAGGGTGGCACAATGTTAAGGAATCTATAAGAGATTAATTTTGTTATAAAACTTTCAATTTTATTATTTTTTTTACTAATTTTAAATATCACGTTTTTTTTTATTTATTTTTTATTTTTATTTTTAAGTTTATTAAAAGTATGATTGAGCTTAAATATTTTTGGGATAGTTTAATTTTCCAAAAATAATTTTTATCCTCAATTCTTATTCGCGAGGTTTGAACTCAATATATAAAAGGTACTAAATCTCACTCAAACCAATTGATCTACACCTCATAAGTTAAACATTAATATTTTTTGGTGAGGCTAACATAATGTGAAGGAATTCATAAGAGCTTATTTTTGTTATTATTTTTTTAGCTTAAATTTCATTGATAATCCACAAATTATATAGTTGAAAGATGGTTGTTCGCCATTGGTCTACCACATGGGAAACCATGTCAACAATAAAAAATAATACCATCAATATAATGTAGTTTTAGAGTTGTGGTTTTTATGAGCCATCTAATTTGTGGGCCAAATGTCATAAGAAAACCCAGTGAAGCAATTCCATGGAATAATGTACAAATGTTGTAAAGATTTGAGTCTATAAAGCTCTCTCAAACAAAATGTATGTTTTTCAAGTATGTTCATTGTATATGTGTCATTGAACATCGAGGATGGTGTTCCCTCAAGGGGACGGGTTTGTAACGCCCTAATTTCGTATCCTCTTGTATGCAATGTAAATGCTCTTATAAATTAAAAGCTTGACAAAGGGCCATAGATTCCATTGCATGAGCTAGGATATTGCTTGAGGGAATTTCTATTTTAAATTTCATTCCTTGGTTGGATGAGTCGTTTAAAATGGGGTTGGTTGTACCATAAATTAACTGAAAAAAAAGGGCAGAGGAAGGTGTCCTTTAGCTTCCATGACAAGAAAGAATAGGGAGGGACATGAGAGCAGTGAGGGGGTTGAAAACGGGGAGAGAGGAAGAATTGCAACAATGAAGAATGAGGACCTTACATGCACTCCATGAGGAGAGAAGAGGTAGAGAAACCAGAATTTGGAGCAATGTTTCCGAGCACTGAGGAGAGAAATAAAATAGCTAAAGTCCCTATTGAAACTTGCAGAGTGTAAGTATTACAAAGAGGGTTGTAGCTTGCCTTGTGAATGAAGGCAGGGTGTCTTGGTATAGTATGTTCAACAATATATTTCTTGAAGTACACCCTCTAAAATCACTCCACCTCAAGCTTTGGAATCTAGCTAGGGGGTAGCAACTACAAATAATAGTGGTTATAGCTTGTCTATGGTTGGGTGGAGAGTTAGAGTCTGAATCATAGTTGGAACTCTTTTCTATTGTTAAGATAAGTGCCCTTAGTCCTCTTACTCACAAATAAATGAATTTACATCCTGGTTAAAATGATTGTATGAGTGCATTAGACATGTCTATGACTACCATTATGTAAAGTGGGCTAATGTGTTTTATTGATACTTGAAGGAGCTGAGACAATGCATGAGAATAATAGTTAAGTATTGATCTATTACTATGAACAATTTCTTCTTTATTGCATAATGTTGGCTATGTGCATTGCATGTTTGCATTTCATTTTGTTACAATTTAGTAATATGGAGGACATCCTCATTTACTCATTTTAACTTGTATGTGGGTCTTCTCCAAGTCTTAGTAACGTAAACTCAAGTGTTGGGTTAACAAATTCATTTTATTCAAATCTCAGATCAATAGATCTATATTTTGTGATGTGTAAGGCATGGCCTCATTACCTAGAGTGACTCAAATTTATATTCATGCACTTCACACAATATTTCACCTCTTCTATATGTTCTTTGTTATGAACCTCATAGAGTTAAGAGCCATATCTGTCACTATGTTTCTGCTCATAATGTAAGAGAACATCTATGCATCTAGTCATTGAGTGGGCACAACACACACCAGGTAGCACTACAATGTGTAGAGTGAGTATTGGAGGCTCTTCACGAGTCACGAATCTTGTGTCTGAGGGTGTTTGACAACCATTAGTGCAATTATGCCTGGGATTCCCTCTCCCAAAAAGGGAAATATTCTCAAGTCAACCATCATATCCATCATATGCTTATATATAAGCTTGATGCTTGAAGTTGAAATCAAAGGGAGGAATCCTCATTTCCTTGAGGAATGTCAATATTCATTTGGTCCTTTTGGCACCATGTGCTTCATGGTGGCCAATATAACCTTGCAATGCTTAGTTGGTCCTTGATGGAGACCTAGATATTTCTAGGGCACGATATATCAGATCTTAGGGGGACATAAAGTACTGAAGGGACAGTAAAACCTTAAGAGACAGAATTGACAACTCTATGGTACAAATGGTGAATTCCTTGTGACGGGTCGCATTAATAGGTATATTGTTAAGTTCATAATACTATCCTCCAACCCTTAAAACTATCCTTTTCTCAAATTAATTCACATTTTAGTCATAATATGCTTAGTAAGAAGATTAAAAGGTGATTGTCATATTGTGAGGCCTAATGTGATTAAATTGTGGTAGAAAGAGGAAATTTTGAGGCATTTACTATGTATGGGATTGATAAATATAACCAAGAGAAAATCTAGGGGGCTTTTCCACCTCCTTAACTCTCTAAATCGATATAATATCACAACATCCTCACTCATGGCTTAAATTCACTAGCAGCCAAGGGACTCCAAGTCCATGTGAAGATCAAGGAGAACCAATTCCACAATTCTCGAGATCTTGGAGGGAATCATTCCTATTTTAAAGGGAGGTTCCATTAACTACCTTTTTTATTGATCTAGGAGGATATAGACATTTTTTCCAAGGAGCACCATGGTGAAGACTAACTCATTTGAAGCCTCAGTTGAGGGTGTTTCCAATTTAAATGTAAATGTGTTCATATTTTAATTTTTTAATTATAAAATAGAAATTGAAATTATGAGAATATTTTCCCAAATTCAATTTCTAAATTTATGTTGAAGCTGAGAGTCTAATGGGATTACTCTCATCCCTAGCATTTTGGGATAAGGCCCTTGATAGTAGGATTTGAGATATTTCCTCTACAGATATCTCATGGGCATAGTTTAAGGTATAAGAGAGTTATTTTCTCCTTTGAGTAGGGGATCTAAGGAGATATTTCCTCCTTCGCTTTTGGATCTTAAGATATATATAAATCCATCTTATGTACTTTGTAAAACATGAGAGTTATGAGAGTTTTGGAGAGCTTGAGAGAGTCATTTTGAGAAGCGATTGGAGAGATTCATTTTGAGGAGAGCTTGGAGAGCTCCATAGATCTTTCAGAGGTATTGTTGATATGTACATCTTCCTCATTTTAGAAATAAAATAAAATTGATTCGTCCTATTGGAGGCGAATCCAAAGACAGCCTAGTGGAGGGGCTAAACTCCGTTATCAATCCTCGATGTTTGCATGTTCTATTTATTCATGATTGGATTAAGTATTTTTTTTTACATGCAATTTTAAGTTACAAATTTAATATGAAATGAACATTTATGGATTTCTTGCAACTTAATATGTCAAGCCGATCTCATGATTAAAAGATATTGTTTATAAGTTTTAAGTTCCTCTCAAGTTTTCAGGTCATTTAAGCTGAAATAGTTGAAGTTGATTATGATATCAGGGTATTGATTTTCTGCAAAATTAGGTACAATTTGATCAAGAATCTTCTTCATATATGATAGTTGCCCCACTATGGTCTGCAACGTTTCCTTTTTCTGAAATTTCCTGCATCAAACATGTGTTTGAATCATAACTCCTAGGATAAGTTGGCTCATACATCATATACAACTGCAAACGTGGTTGGCATAGAAGAAAATCTTCTAATTGATCCGATCAAAAATCCTGCAATTTCCATCATGTGCTTTCTAGAGAATCTGTGAACAAACTTCTATGCTGGAAGAAAATATGGTCGCTGTATATTGTAGACCACCTTGAATTATAGTGTCATATTTTTTTGTTGCATATTTGTTAAATATTCAATAGCCCATAGATTTAACGAGATCTGGTTAACTTGTGGTTCTTTGCTACAGGTGGAAACACCCTAGGGTCTTGGGTTGAAAACCCTAATAGAGTGGAGGGCATACATCATAAAGAAACACACAGACAAACGATTTAAATGCTTAAAATACTGAATTAGGAAGAAGTGGTATTACCTAGAAGTCCTACGATTGGGGTCAATCCCACAGGATCCAAACCCTCTACTCCTTCCAATGACTTTAGAACCTGTAACTTATCCAAGCAAAGCATATACAACAATAGTAATAGAAAGCATGTTCATGATATAGGTGTTAAATCATATAAGAAGGTGAGAAAATGAGCATTAACATAAGATTCATAAGCAAACCATAACATAGATTAATGCATAAACACAATAAATATCAGGAACATAATAACATTTCTTTATTGATGTAAGCTAAATGAAATGTGGAAAATTACAACCCGAGTCTTCCTCCAGTGCCAAGCAGAACCGTCCTTCGGATCCATCCTTCCTAGGCCTCAAAAATATTGCTCGATCGGTATATAGAGGGATGTCATAAAAAGGATGAAGGACATCTCAAAGAAGGAAACAAAGGTTTCCTATAACTTGGGAGTGCAGGAAGCACATGGATTTGTTCATACTTGATCAGGGATGTAATCTTCTATAATATCAATATCTCATCTCTCCTCCCCTTCGGCATTCCCATGGAGGTTTATTTATACTTCTCCAAATTATTTTTTTCAGTTGGGAAACAATTGGGCCATAGGCTATAGTAGGTGAGTAATAGGTACCCCGTAAACTCTACCCAAATTTAAGGATATTTTTTATTTCTTAGTTTTAACACATATACATGGGTTTGTTATAGACTGACCCACATGTACATGCTTCTTCTACAGGGAAAACTACCGTATGGGAAGTAAAACATTGTTTTTTAGAATTTGGACCAAGTATGGAAAGGAAGGGTTGCCCTATGCCATAACCATAGCATCAAATATACCAAGAGTGGTCAATGGTGCTATATATGCCCCCTAATATATGAGGTCAGAAGGGGTACATTATGGATGAAATGTATTAAGTGTATAGAAGGAATCCTGCCAAGACCTGAGAGGAGTTCACTAGAATTCAGCCTGCCAAGCTAGTGAAAGAGATAAAAAAGAAACATGTTGTCTGAGGCAGGCATACCCATTCCCAGATATAATAAAGCATGTTCACAGGCTAAGTACAAAAGCGGATCCAATATGTATACAAGTATAAAATTACTGAAAATACATAGTGGATCATCCTGTCATATCCATATAAGTACATTTCTCAATATCACATATAAATAATTGATCAATGATGCTAAAGTAGAAAGCTAATCACTGAAGTCATATAGCTGATCCAAAAAGTACCAAGTCAAATGGTGGAATAAATGGTACTACACGTGACTCAGGTGCCAATATATAGGATGTCGCTGTAATGAACTGCAACATATAAGGTGGATGGTGTCACTGGCAGAAACATGAGGGATTGGTAAGTGAACCAACAAATGTTGATGCAAACCCGAGGTCTTCACTGACCACCATGGTACATTCCTACACAATGGGAATAAATGATCTGAAGTCAACCATGTGAGAAATAATTTGGTTACCAGTCATTGACGTATACCGTTAACAAACGCAAGACTACTCTCCGATAATGATGATGAGATCCAAGGCCCAGGCCACATCCCCATCCACCTCCTCCAATGAAAAAGGAGTAGGAACAAAGTTTGCAGTGTTAACAATACACTAATAAGAAATTTCAGCTGAAAACATAGGAAATTCCATTCCACCTACCTGCCCCTCATCTAATGTGGTGGTAGACAAGGGTAAGGGCCAAGGATCCAAAAAATAATGATTTCTAAAGAAATCTCTTTGAGAAGGTGCCTTGGAGGATGAAATAACATTAATTATAGCTATAGGAGCAGGAAAATCAAAGGTACCCATTAAGGAAGAGTACATTCCAACTCCTAAATTCTCTATAGGGTGCTTGGGATTGTTCACTAACAGAACAATATATTTAGAAGATGCGTTGGACTCACTTGGAGAATAATCCATCTGATCAACCTTTACAATTCTCCCTTCATGAGGAAAACAAAGGATGTGGAATAACGATGATACAATAACATCCATCTCATAAATCTAATTTATACCTAAAAGGAGATTGTAGTCCAAATTTGCATCGACTATTTATACTTCAATATTTACAACCTTACCCCCACACAAAGGGGAAAGGTTGGAATAATCCCATGTGGTCTATGAGAATGAATGTCAAATGTTGTTAATAGAGTAGGTGAAGGAAAAGCCTAAGACGATCCAATAGCCTTCCAACATGATATGGACATTACACATGTGGAAGCTCCCTCATCAACTATATTTCGAAATATATTGTTCTTTCAATATGTAGACTTGATTTGAAAATCCATATGATGTGGGAGTCTCTTCTTGATGTTTGACATATCGAATGTAAGCACAAGAGTTGCTTTTGGATCAACTATTTCGATCGCAGTGAGAAATGCACTCCTTTGTGTTGGGAACGACTAGAGTACCTCTAATGTCGACATAGCACAAAGAATCTGTGCCAGATCTTCTACAATAGAGTAGTTCTAGGCTACCTTAGCATTGGGGTTAATGGTCAGGCATTTTGTGGAGCCTTTCAGCATCCGAGGTATACACTTAATTACGGGCCCCTCAATATGGAGTGGCTCTGAAACATCAGGAGTAGACTTATCCTTGGATGATTCTAATTCACCATAATCACGTGACCATGTAGGAACGTCAATATATGAACTCATCATGTAAACATTTGATGTATTTTCCCCTTCCTAGTTTCCCCCAGGGAGGGTATGAATACTAGAATTCACGCCAGCAAGAAATTGATTCCCTTGGCGAAAAGGGTTAGTTAGCATAACTTGGGAGCTAGAGGACCCTTGCTGAACCAACAAGCGCTGATCATATTGAATATTAGGGCAAAGATGAGTCAAATGGTCACCATTGCATAACTTGCATGGAAAATTTACTTTCTTCTTAGACTCTTTTTTACCCCCTCCAACACCATTGTCAGGTTTGTTTGCATTACCCTTCCCATCCTGAGTCTTTTCCCTACCATGTCCTTTCTTCTTCCCATTGTATTGTTGGTTTCATTTGGGGTTAGAAGTTTGAACGACATTTATAGATGAAGGTTAAGAAGGTAAAGGCACTGATGGCGATGGCTGCATGGAAGAAGCAATTTGTAAAGACAATTGCTGCAATTGATTTAGCAGGTTAGCCATGTTAGTATCAATCGATCTGACTAGCCCGTCAGTATGAGGGTTGGGATTTGGCTTGGCTAAATCAACCTTGGACCTAGTAGCATTAGGAAATTTTTGTCTGAAGAACCCCAGATTAAGAATATATAAGTTCTAGCTATTGGGCTCTAAAAATAACCCGTTCTTCGGTGAATACACCAGAGAGTGATACATCCTTCTAAATATCAGGTTACAAAGACTTAAGAAACCATTTAAGGAGGAATGATTGCAAAATATCAGCTTTAATGAGCCTCTTCCTTCTCCTCAATTCCTAGATGTGATCCAAAATGTGGGTTTCCTGATCCTGGTGGAAATTAGCTAATAGCTCAGTTCCAGCATTATAATGAATGAGAAACTAAAAAGGACTAAAAAATATAACATCCAAATCACTGAACAAAGTGAAGGTGCCCCCTGGTAGTTCAATGTACCATTTAGTTGCATTCCTAGTTAGGGTGTGTTGAAATAATCTCAACCTGATTGAATCATCTATCAGGGAGTGCGATGAACACCATAAGTGGAAGTGGTTATATCATCGCTCAGATCTTCACCAGTCTTCCCTTCAAATTTGGGTATATCTGACAGAAGTTTGGTTGGAACCGGAGGCCAGGTCAGGTTATATCTGATTAGATCATTAGTCAATTTGGATAGATCTGGCAAGTTTAACTTTTCCAGGAAAGGTAAGGGTGGAGGACCGTGAGGATTCCACCTGGGATGGGAAGAATTTTTGATGTTTTGAAAAGAATACCCTGGATTTGTGAAGGCACCAAGTTTCTTGAAGTAATTCATAGAAAAACATAAACCATAAGGAGAACACTATGGCCTAGAAAAAACTGGAGTTTGTCCAACTACTGCCAAAAAATTTCCATATCTAGTGAAATTTCCCCCTACAAAGGTGTTGAATGGAGAAGAGAGCCCTTGGTAAGGGTTCCATGCATGAGCATAGGGGTAAATACTCTGGAATGAACTCATGGAGGAATATGACAAATTCCCCTGTTGGCCAAAAGAGAATTGATTCCCAGCTCCAAGTCATCTAACATTTGGGTTAGTCCATCCTTGGAAAGGATTATAACTTTGACCCATGGAGGAAAAAGGTATTTATCCTAAAGATGGGTTAGAATGTGGTATATGACCACTCCCAAAATGGAAACCCTGAAAAGAAGTTGACGCACTTGCCATGGAAGTCATAGACGTGGAGGCAGCTGATGGAAAACTTCACAGAACCAAAGGAACTATGTTAGTCAGCATTCCAAAAGGGAAAGAACTAGTGCCAAAGGCAAACACTTGGGTGCCCCAACTTGAATATGTAATGGAGGTCAAGCCAAAAATTGCAGTGCTAAGAGTGATTGAAGGTATGGAAATTGTAGCTCCTCCTTGTATTAATAAAGGAGTTTTCATACTAGTAACACTCATGGTGGAAACCATGCTCCCATCACTGGTCATCGAAGGAAAAGATCAAAATAGCCCTGGGCTCGAAGGTCTTTGTGTTGGAGTCTCGATGTATAATAAAAAATTTGGATGATCAGGAGGAAGAGGAGAATTAGGATTCAAAGGAAACTCGGGAAGTTCTTAAACTTCTATAACATATTCCAACTGGAAGACGAATCTGGAAAGGACTAGAGTGTTCCTCTCCAACTATCTACTGATACTGGGTCTATTTTGTGAATCAATAACTTCAACTGGAGGATCAATCTATGTTGTGTCTGTTTCCACTGATTGGAGAACATCGGGAGAATTGCTCCTATGCCTTCTAGAAGAAGGCTCAACACTCGTAGGTGAAAGCCCATGAAGCCTCCTAGACCGACGAACTGGTCGATCAACCACTTTTAATTATTTTGAAGAGAACTAATTAAAGAATCAAAAAATTTATAAAGCTAGGCTAACTAGGAGCAAAGATAACTCTCTAAAAAAGTCCCTGAAAGATATAGTCAATCAAGATACCTCCAAGTATTTCCACTCTGGGTGATGAGGACTGGACACCAAAATACAAGAAAGTGAAATCAGGGACCTTTCGAAAATATTTTGGGATAATGATTGCCCATGTCCACAAGCGAAGGTAATAGAAACAGTCACGCTGACCTCCAGAAAAAATCCTTTAATGGTTCAAGCACCCAAGATTCGCAAGGGTGTCCTCTAAAAGTACTAATGAATGTGATGCAATGTTTTCCTCAAGTGCCATAGGATTCCCCTCCATAGCCACCTTTGTGATCCCTAGGAATAGAAGTTAAGGGCACCAGTTCATATTAAAAGTCAGGCATAACAATATCAGGGTGGGATCCAACAAGTAGGAGAGGGGGTTATCTGTCTTCCTTGTCTTCACTCTCCCTTGTGCTTGACTCCCAGTCACAGAGCTTTCTCGGTCTTTCTAATGACACTAGATTTCAATCATTATTCAACATCTATGTTTGATAGTTTGAGTGGCCTTGGATATTTAGCTCTCCACTCATCTATTCTAAGGCCCTAAAGAACTTAAACTTGTTGGAGTTTTTAATGACACATTAAAAAAGTTCTAGTTCTTTTTATTAAAGCGCTTGATTTCAGAGGGTTGTTCTTTAAGTCAAAGGTACAATGAGAGTGAAACTTATGGTGTTTTAGACGCAAATAAATCAATAGAAACTTAACCATATGCATGCAGTTATTTTCTTTCGATGAAAAAGGATTTCTATTTGGTTCTACAAAAAAATTATATAAGAAAAATATTATTTTTATTTTTTTCAGAAACACTCCACACACTAAAAATCTAACAAAAAGGCTAAAAATGATTATTGTGCAAACTAACCTAATGCAAACTCAAATGATGATGCAAGATCCTATGAATACTCATACAATAAGCAATTTTTCTTCTTTACAAGTTCAATAAGCCAACTTGAAAATAAAAAGGGCAAAATTTCAATAACAAATTTCCCTCAAAACCAATTGAAAAAAGTTCACAATTACTCTAAAACAAAAAACAAAAAAACTTGAAAAGAAAAAGAAAGGAAAAAACTATGTTTTTGTCTTTGTCTTTTAAAAACCCAAAGATTTTTTTTGAGGTCACGAAAGACTACTAAACTTCAAAGATCAAGAAACAAGCATAAAGAGTCCTAGAACTTCATAAGTTATGAAATTCATCAATAAAATGAGACTTGAAACGATAAAGGACTACAAACTTGAATTAACTGATATGAATAATAGTATAAAGAAATTCAATAAACCAACAGAATGTCAAGAAAGAGTCTCAAGATTTCCAAATAGACACTCAAAAACCATGAAAAACAAAATAGGTCAACCAAAAAGGAAAGCAAAGCAAAGAAATCTGAAAGTTGGGTTATAAATGAAATTGAAATCAATTTCTTGTTCTGGAAATCCAAAACATCCAAGAACTTCTAAGAGAAGACTTGAAACCAAAATGCAAACTAAAACCTTACTAAAAAAGAAATCCTAGGTCAACTAGGTTTTTCATCGAGAAGAAGAATCGAAATTGAAAACTTGCAAAAGAGCATAGCTCCATTGATAGTGAATAATCATAAAATAGCAAAAGTCACCAGGAAACACACTCAACTATGCAAGAGATTTTGAAATCTCAATTCAAAATTATGTATACGCGACTTTGTAAATGCACAGAGGCATGCACACACATTTCAAACACATGAAACTCATGTATATACAATTTTATTTGAGGAAACACGTGTTTATATGGTACTGTGTCCCTAAAAAAACTCGTATAAAAAGCTCAATTAAGAAAAATAAAAAATCAAGGCCTAATCCAAAAGATCAGAATTGATGCCTGGGAAGCCAATAAGTAACTGACATTGTAAAGACAAGAAATCAAGAAAACAAAACCTGATCAAGAACAAACAACCCAAACTAGGGAAAACAGGAATGTTCTCCCCAGTCAAATTACCAATTCTGTTGTGGGTGGAAACACCCTACGGTATTGGGATGAAAACCCCAACATAGTGGACAACATACAAAATAAAGAAACACATAGAAAAAATATCTAAATGCTCAAACTACTAAAGTAGGAAGAAGTGGTATTACCTGGAGGTCCTAAGTTCGAGGTAGATCCCGCAAGGTCCAAACCATCTGCTGCTTCCAATGCCTTTAGAACCTGTAACTTATCCAAGCAAAGCATAGACAACAACAGTAATAGAAAGCATGTTCATGATATAGGTGTTAAATCATATAAGCAGGTGAGAAAATGAGCATTAACATAATATTCATAAGCAAATCATAACATAGATTAATGCATAAACACAATAAATACCATGAACAAAACATCATTTCTTTATTGATGTAAGCTAAAGAATTGTGGAAAACTACAACTTGATTCTTCCTCTAGATCCAAGTGGAACCATCCTCTGGATCTATCTTGTCGAGGCCTCAACAACCTTCCTCCATTGATATACACAAGGATGTCATAAAAGGGATGAAGGACATCTTAATGAAGAAAACAAATGTTTCCTATGACTTGGGGGTATAGGCGGCATAGGGATTTCTTCAAACTTGATCAGGGATGTAATCAACTATAATATCAATATCTCGTCTCTCCTCCCCTTAGGCCTTACCATGGAGGGGTATTTATACTTCTCCAAATTAGTTTTTTTAGTTCGGAAATAGTTGGGCCACAGGCTATAGTAGGTGAGTAATAGGTAAAACCCGTAAACTCTATCCAAATTTAACAAGAATTTTTATTTTTTAGTGTTTTAACACATATACACGGGTTGGGTATAGACTGACCCATGCATACACACTTTTTATACAGGGAAAAATAACGTATGGGAAGTAAAACACTGTTTTTTACAATTTTGACCAAGTCTGGAAAGAAAGGGTTGCGCTATGCCATAACCACAACATCAAATCTAACAAGAGTGGTAAATGGTGCTATAACATTATTTCAATTGAGCTCACTTACCTCGAGTCATTAAGCTCAACAAAAAATAAATATGCATTATAAAATATATAGTGCGCATCAATGCTCATCATGCACCAAGGAGATATCAAAATAAAGAATTATGGGCATGAATTCTCCAACCATGGATTGAAATGTACACACTCCATGCTTAGTAAAAATCTACTTGACTCCCCATTACCATCATTGTAAATGAGTTCCATCATTATTATGAATAATAGTTCCTTTGACAACTGCATCTTGATGTCTTCTCATCTCTATAAATTGGTGGACGCAAACTAACGATGAAGATTGTGATACCCAAAACCACTAGAAACTCTACAAACATCTTCATAATCTAGTTGGAAAACCTATTGCACTAGCCTAAAAGAGAAACTTTGTGCTCTCCACATTCTGTCAATTCCATGGGCCTTGTCGTTTTTGATAGTCACTTATACTTGTTGAAAATTATAATGGGATTACTCTTATCCTTGGGGTTTTGGGATAAGACCCTGGATAATAGGATTTGAGATATTTCCTCCATAGATATCTCATGGGCATATTTTAAGGAATAAAAAAGTTATTTCCTCCTTGGAGTATGGGATTTGTTACTGTCAGTATTTGTAGCCTTCCACTAGTGATCAAACATGCTCTTACAAAGCGGTCTTAGGATGTCAAAGTCAAATTTTCTCATTTCAAATAATCTTCAGGTAAAATTTGGTCACTAGGTATTAGGTCTAGGATTTGTTTTCACTCCCAAAATTTTCCAAGTGTCGGTCCATGTCACAATTCAGCTAAGTGTACCATCATTTAAAGAATAGTCATCATCATTTCAGGTTCCAATGGGTCATTTTACACCTTGTTCGTGCTTCAGTTGTACTTGGGTAAGGCTCATTTCCCTCTCCTATGGTTTTGAAGGTAATTTATCTTGGATGGTCAAATCATCAACAAAACTTGTATCCTGATGCTCATACACCTTCCCCTATCCTTAATGTACCTTCTTAAGCACTTCCCATCATTAATATCCTTCAAATTCATCATTTTCCCACAAACCCTAGCTTCTTGTTACAATTTGATAATTTTCTATGCTAGGCCTGTGTGTTTTCCCTTTTGGATCCCTTCCCCTCACTCAATATTTGAAATTCCAATTTCCCTTCCTTCCTAACATCCCTCCCTATTTTCCAAAATCTTCTCAAGAATTTAGCAGCCCTGTATCCCCTTCATTTCCCTTCATTTCTACAAATCCCCTATTCCACACATCGGGATAGGTTTTAATCAAATGATATTTCTGAGAAATAGAAGATGAATTTGATAAAAGTGAGAGATTTTTTGTCGATAACAGGCCAAGGAAGAAAAACCTCCTTCAATTTTTACACATATGTCATGGTTTTAGAGAAATGTCAAAAATACAGTTGCCTCACAAGAGTTGTTGCATGTCTGAATTGACCTTGGTAAAATCGAGATTTCTCCTAGCCTGGTTGGCTAAATGACTTTCTTGATGAGTTAAATGATAGCTAGACACAAAGATATTTCCCATGAGCTATCATGAGCTCAATTTGGAGTTAAGGAAGACCTTAAAAAGTTGACTGCAATAGCACTATTCATTTAGGCAGCCTCATTTTGCACATTTTGACCAGTCTTGGGAGATTTGACTTTTGACAGGGAAAATTAAATCCAAATTGACAAATTTAAGATGTTCTGGAAACTAGACAGGAATACTTTTCCAATGAGATATCTTGGGCTCAATTTTGTCAAGGGACAAGCCTCGAAAACTGGGTTTTAAAAGGCACCATGCATAGGATCAATGGCGCTGTGCATAGGATGAATTTTGCCAGTTTTGCTCAAAGTCAAAATTTTGCCTAGTTTTTCTACAAGTTGATTTATACTCTCATTTTGGATGAGTTTATGAATATAAGTGATGCTATGCTATGTAAATTTAATTCTAAAATGACTCTAGAGGGTAGATTCATCATTTTGAGGTGGTTTGGGGGTAAATGAATCAGTTTCCTTTGTTTTAGAGGCAAGATGTTCCACTGCCTATATTCCTGTTCTTAGTATAGATATAGTTGAAACAACCCCTCTTCTCATGGATTCAACCCCTTATGGATAGAATAGGTGGTTTGATGCCTATATTATGTACTTTATTAGTAATTTGTAAAGGTTGGACTCTTGTGGATGACTTGAACTTCATTGTACATCACTAGAGCAGATTGGCAAGGAATAAAACCAGGTTTTGTAGCTATTTTTGTGGGATTGTTGTGAAACTGTGTTTTTATATTGTTTCTTCTTCTATAATAAGTTATTATTATGTATTATATGTTTCAAAATCTTTCCATTCTTCTAAACTAAATGAATCAAGAGAAACAGGCAAAATACATTGATAACAGTCTTTGCCTTGGGAATGCATTTAGTTTTTAATGCTTTCAACAGTCTAAAGAGGATTCATGGTCTTTGCATGACCTCCTCAGCCCCTCAACAATCTTAAATAAACCATCTCATTCAATTCCAAGTGCATAAACACTTTTCTATCTCGCCCCATAGAACATGTTTGCAATGTTGACTTGATTTCCTGGACCCAAGCTGCTTGCTCCATTTGATCCAGCAACCAAACATAAAAAACAACCAAAAACCATAGAGCTACTATACCTAGCCTAAAATCTAATTTCAATTCAGTCATCTCAAGCTGTAATTGCAGTCATCATAGCTGAGATTGACAAGGAGAAAGCCCTCTCCCGACTTGGTAGGGATAGCTACCAGGTTAAGCGTGGTTTGTGGTTATCCTAGGATTGCCTCCCTTCAGCCTGAGGTCAATCTAGTCTCTAACATAGTGGAAAACATACTAGGGAAAGATAGTTTTATGTTCCTCAATAAAATCTATCAAGTTTATATCTGATTGTTGATGGTGGACAACGATCAGACACCAGAAGGCTAAAATCATTCACCTGGTGACTCTAAATCAGTTTCGAGATTAGATCCAAGGACTCCACTGGAGGATGAACTTGACTAGCAGAAACATGAAAGGATAATATGGAAAGATTAGGTATTCAGGTTGGAATTTCATCCAAGACATTATGTTCTTTGTTATAAATTATTTCATCTCTTGTCCCTAGAATGTCAAGAAGGCTTTACAAAGTATATTATATTTGCTAGAAGATCCTAGACCTGCATTTGATTCTTTCCCTTTGAAGATTGTGAATACCAAATATTCACATGCCTTAAATCTTGATCAAGACCATTCTTTCGGATCTTATGATGATCGTCTTCAAACTGATGAGCCTAAAGAGACCAAGACTGATTTTACACCTTCTGTACATATTCCTACACCTTGTAAAATTCCAGATCGATACAAACCTATGATTTTACCTCTAATATCCCATGCTTTCCCTAAAAATCATGACCTACATCTACCAAGATTTGATGGTGAATGCGACAACATCATTACCGAGATACATGTACTGAATTTTGAGTCTTTTCTTGACCTTTTTGAAGTTGATGAAGAAGATGTTAGTATTAGGCTTTTTGCTCTTTCTTTGCAAGGCAAAGTAAAGAGTTGGTTCAAAACCCTGCCTAATGTGAGCATCCTAGATTTCCAGTAGTTCATCAAATTTTTCCTCGATAGGTGGGTGGTCAGACAAAAACCTTTCTTCATTCTAGAAAAATATAACCAGTTGAAAAGATTGCCATGGGAGACAGTACAATAGTTTGCTGCCAGATTTAATCAAGTTTATTGTTCGATGCCAATTACTATAAGACCTCCTCCTGGATCCGCTCTCTTACACTACTTGGATGCCTTTGAGTCAGAAATGGAGTTTCAAATAAGAGAAAGGAACCTTGCAACACTTGAAGAGATGGAGAACAATGCAGTATATGTAGAGGCTAATTGGTTGATTAGAAGAGAAAAGTTGAAGGAAGAAGAGATCAAGAACATAGATCCAGAGAAATTGACATCCGTAGAGGTAAAGCTCGACATTTTGGTAAGTGTAATGGAAGAGATGAAGCTAAAGATCACCACAAGGAATGAGTGTGATGTTCAATACCATGGCTCATTGATTGAAGAAAAACAAGTGGCTAATCCAAAAAATTTCTTTCTTATCCCAGTTGTCATAGATTTGATACTGATTGTTTTATAGATCATCTTGGAGAAGAAAGAGCTGTTGACCTGACATGTATGTTTGATGATGTGTTTTATACTGATGATTTCCCTAAGTTTGATCAATATGATGATGATTATGTTCTCCAAACAGAAGCTAGTGTTGTAGACAAATCAGCAGCTAGTTTGTGGAAAGAGGAAGTTCACTTTCAGTAGCTCGAATACAGTGATCAACCGATGCATATGAGCTATGGAAGTGAGGAGGAAAGTGCAGCAAATTTTGAAGTAAGTGAATGATCTTTGCCTTTTTGTTTTACTTCATTTCAGATCATTAGAGACAACTTTCTTGTAACCAGAAGTCAACCATAGATAAGTTTTGATTTGGACCATCTAGAGGGAAATGAATTCCTTGTTCAAGACTTCTCATATCCAGATTTACAACCCCCGAATGCCATTGAATGTGAGGTTGTAGATGAAGACTTGGAAGCCAGAACATATGATCAAGTGATGCAAGATGATTCCATGCCATTTTGTTTTGAATCATTTCAGTTTTTGAAGGGTCATTCACATAGTATATATTCAAATGAGTAGCTTGTAGAAAACCATGCAATCTCATTGGAATCAATAGAAAATGGGTTACAACAGTCTTTTCAAGTTTTTCATGATCCAATAGCTAATGTGTTGGATGACGTCTGCAGTCAAATCCCCTTTCCATTAGCTACCTATGATCTTGAAACAAGTATTGATACAAACTTGATCTGGCAGCTAGTTTCTTTGTCATTATCAGCAGGAGTCTCGTCACAAAGCTCAGATGAAATTTTTCATTCATGGTATGAGGAGAAACAAAGTAATCCGTTGGATGAGCTAAGTCCCAGTGCACATGAATTTGAAGATCCTTATGCAGTATTTTCGGAGGTGGATAGAGAATCCATATTATTCAATTTGGGAAAATTTGGATCCGTTGACAACTTTTCATCGGAGTTGTCTTTCAGTAATTCTCTCTTGTTGTTCATAAGAAAGTACTTGTGAATAATTCAAACAGTAGCCGGAATACTTACTTGGTTGCATTTGTTGTTTCATTTCACTTGATTAGGTGATGAATGGAATAGTTAGAGTAGGTTCTATTGAATAAACTCTATTTTGAGCATATTTTCTGGTTTGCTAGTTGTGTTTTAGTATTGAGTTAGTTTCAAGTTAGTTTGTGTCTTTGACTCATGAGTGACTAGTCGTGTAATTTCATCTTGAGTTTTTGACTCCATGCCCAATAGATAAGGCTACTAGGTCTACGGTGTTCTTGGCACCTCCAAGGAGCTACCATCCCCATTGGACCCAATGTTAGTGTCAATCTTTGAAGCCTTCCACCAGTGATCAAACATGCTCTTACAAAGCAGTCTTAGGATGTCAAAGTCAAATTTTGTCATTTCAGTGAATCTTCAAGTAAAATTTGGTCACTAGGTATTAGGTCTAGGATTTGTTTTCACTCCTTCCAAAATTTTCCAAGTGTCAACCCATATCACCATTTAGCTGAGTGTACCATCATTTAGAGAGTTTTCATCATCATTTTAGGTTCCAATGGGTCATTTTACACCTTGTTCATGCTTCAGTTGTACTTGGGTAAGGCTCATTTGCCTCTCCTAGGGTTTTGAAGGTAATTTCTCTTGGATGGTCAAATCATCAACAAAACTTGTATCCTAATTCTCATACACCTTCCACTATTTTTAATGTACCTTCTTAAGCACTTCCCATAACTGATATCCTTCAAATTCATCATTTTCCCACAAACCCTAGCTTCTTGCTACAATTTGACAATTTTCTAGGCTAGGCTTGTGTTTTGCCCTTTTGGACCACTTCCCCTCACTCAATATTTAAAATTCCACTTTCCTTTGCTTCCTAATATCCCTCCCTATTTTCCAAAATCTTCTCAAGAATTTAGCAGCCCCTTATCCCCTTCATTTCCCTTCATATCTACAAATCCCCTATTCCACACTTCAGGATAGGTTTTACTCAAATGATGTTTCTAAGAAATAGAAGATGAATTTGACAAAAGTGGGAGAGGTTTTTGTTCATAATAGGCCAAGGAAGAAAAAACTCCTTCAATTTTTACATAGATGTCATGGTATTAGAGAAATTTCAAAAATGTAGTTGCCTCAAGAGAGTTGTTGCACCTCTGAAGCGACCTTGGTAAAATCAAGATTTCCCCCAGCCTGTTTGGTCAAATGACTTTCTTGATGAGTCAAATGATAGCTAGACACAAATAAATTTCCAATGAGCTATCATGAGCTCAATGTGGAGTTAAGGAAGACTTTCAAAAGTTTCCTACAACAGAACTATGCATTTAGGCAACCTCATTTTGCACATTTTGACTAGTTTTGGACGATTTCATGTTTAGCAAGGAAAATTAACTCAAAATTGAAAAATTCAAAATTTTCTGGTAACTAGACAGGAATACCTTTCCAACAAGCTATATTGGGCTCAATTTGGTCAAGGCGAAGGCCTCCAAAATTGGGTTTGAAAAGGCGTTGCGCATAGGATTAGTGGCGCTACGCATAGGATGAATTTTGCCGGCTTTGCTCAAAAATCAAAATTTTGCCTAGTTTTTCTACAAGTTGACATTTACTCTCATTTTGGATGAATTTATGAATGTAATTGATTCTATGCTATGTAAATGTAATTGTAAAATGACTCTAGATGGTAGATTCATCATTTTGAGGTGGTTTTGGGGTAAATGAATCAGTTTCCTTGGTTTTAGAGGCAAGCTGTTCCACTACCTATATTCCTATTCTTAGTTTAGACATGGTTGAGACCACCCGTCTTCTCATGGATTCAACCCCTGATGGCTAGCATAGGTGTTTTGATGACTATATTATGTACTTTATTAGCCATTTGTAAAGTTTGGACTCTTGTGGATGATTTGAGCTTCATTGTACATTACCACAACAGATTGGCAAGGAATAAAACTAGGTTTTGCAGCTATTTTTGTGGGATTCTTGTGATACTGTGTTTTTTTATTGTTTTTTCTTCTGTAATAAATTATTCTTATTTGTTATATGTTTCAAAATATTTCCATTCTTCCAAACTAAATGAATAAAGAGAAATAGGCAAAATACATTGATAACAGTCTTTGCCTTGGGAATGCATTTAGTTTTAATGTTTTCGGTAGTCTGAAGAGGATTCATGGTATTTGGATGCCCTCTTGAACCCCTCATCAGTCTTAAATCAACCATATCATTCAATTCCAAGTTCATAAACACTTATCTATCTCGCCCCACAGAACATGTCTGCAATTTTGACTTGATTTCCTGGACCCAAGCTGCCTGCTCCATTTGATCCAGTACCCAACCATCAAAATCAACCAAAAAACATAGAGCTACTATACCTAGCCTAAAAAATAATTTCAATTATGTCATCTCAAGCTATAATTGCAGTCATCCTAACTGAGATTGACAAGGAGAGAGCTCTCTCCTGACTTGGTAGGGCTAGCTCCCAGGTTAAGTGTGGTTTGTAGTTATCCTAGGATTGCCTCCCTTCAGCCTGAGGCCGATCTAGGATCTAACATAGTGGAAACCATACTAGGGAAAATGTAGGTTTATGTTCCTGAGTAAAATGTATCAAGTTTATATTTGATTGTTGATGGTGGACAACGATCGTATACCTCTAAAGTGACCTTGGTAAAATCAAGATTTCTCTCAGCCTGGTTAGCCAAATGACTTTCTTGATTATTCAAAATATAGATAGACACAAAGATATTTCCAATGAGCTATCATGAGCTCAATTTGGAGTCGAGTAAGACCTACAAAAGTTGACTGCAATAGCACTATGCATTTAGGCTGCCTCATTTTGCATATTTTGACCAGTCTTAGGAGATTTGACTTTTGATAGGGAAATGAACTCCAAATTGAAAAATTAAAGATGGTCTAGAAATTAGACTCGAAAAGATTTCAAAAGAGCTATCCTACAACCAATTTTGACACGGGGAAGGCCTCCAAAACTTGGTCTGAAAGTGGCGCTGGGCATAGAATCAACGATGGTGCGCATAGAAATTTTCAACACAGGAAATCGCAATAGGTGCACACTACGCTTTTTATTGGGGCACTTGTTGGAAGAATGGCTTGCATATTTGGATTTAGCGTAAAAAAATAAGAAAACCTTGAAAGTTTCAGCAAATTTGGAGCAAATCAAGGTCACCTAAAGGTCAAAAAACCATCCTCCTCTCGTATTCGAAAATCCTAATCTCATTCCGAGGATCCTCAGACATGAGAGTTTATCAAGTCCTAGACCGGTTTTCTGATCTACTTCATTCCGGTTGTTCCTCGAAGATCTTCCTTTTGACAAAGAATTTGGCTTATCCTTGTTTAGAACCACATCAGACAGTGAATTGCTAGACATAATTGCACAACCAGAGTTCGTCAACGAGCTTGAAATCCAATGAGCCAATTTGATAAGTAATCGTAGTCTTCAAAGATCTCCTCAGTCATCTATCACCACTGATTGAATTCCTGAACTATGATTCGACTTCAACATCTTTTGCCTCGTCATCATTTCCTCATATTTCAGAGTATCATCCAATACCTCCATTCATACCTTCAATCCCTCAGTAGTCTATCATTACACCTCCAATACCTGTCCCTTCTGTGACATCAACTCCTCCCATTGTCACAAATTTGTCTATTATTTCAATGTCAGTTTCAAATCTTCCACGAGCCATGGTTGTTAGATATGTACCTCTCGTTCTACCTTAGAATTTGGATGCTTGTCTGCTGATTACCAAAGTAATATACTATTGTTTGATGCTACTCAAGGTATCATAGCACAACAACATGTTGATAGGATGAATGACTTCTATTATCTCCATGAGGTAGATGAAGAAAATGTGACCATGCGTTTATTTGTGCAAAGGTTTGGAGGTGACATTCGAAAGTGGTTTAGAGCACCACCAGCGGTATCCATCAATACTTTTGCAGTTCTACACAGACAATTTTTGGATCAATGGGAGGTAAAGAAAAATCCACTTCAAGTTCTCTTTGAGTATGAAAATATAAAAAGGAATGTAGGTGAAAGTGTCCAAGATTACTGTGTAAGATTCAATACAGTTTATAATGCTACTCCAGCTGACATTAAGCCACCAATGGGGCTAGCATTGATCAAATTTCCCAATGGCTTTGATGCTAATATGGCATATCAGTTGAGAGAAAGAGATCCTACCATACTTGAGGACATGCAGAAGAACGCGGTAACTGTAGAGGAAAATTTGTTGGCCAAGAGAGCACAGATGAAGATTGAAAAGAAAGTGACTATAAAGGAGGAAGCCTCTTCTTTAGATGTTAAGGCAGATCATATACTCCGGAAAATTAAGAAGATGTTTGATCGGTTGACAATTGCAGATAAGCCGAAGAACACAATCAGAAATCCAAATTTTTGAGGACAGCAACAACCTCAGTTTAGGATCAAACAAAGGGAGCAGAAGGCACAAGATCAGTCATCACAACAACAAGTCAAAACACCTTTGCAGCAAAATTATTTGCATGGGATGGAAAGTGAATATGATGATGATCTAGTGGTGGAAGCTAATCATTTCTTTACTGGTGATGGTTTTCCCATTTTTCTCATGGAAGATGAAGAATATTTAGACGTTTCAAATGTTCAAATGGATGAAGATTTCATACTAGAAAATGAAGGAGTCTTAGAGGATGAATAAGATGTTATCAGAGGGGATATATGAATGCATTGACAACACAACAGAAGCAATATTCATTGAGAAGCAGAGATGTACCAGTTAGTTCGGTTCAAAAGAGAAAAGAGTTGCAGCCCAAGAATGACTCCTCAAATACTCAGAAGAAAGGAAAGGAGCCTACTGATCCAACTTCCAGCAAAGAACCATTTGCAAATGAGAAGAACAATCAACAAAGTGCGGCAAAGGAAAAGGTCAAAAAGAAGGACTCTTCAATCAAAGAGTTAGATAAAGTTTCAGCTTTTAGTTTAGAGAACGAGATAGCTAAATTAAAGATTTCATTTCCTTTGATTGAATTGATGAAGAACAATAGTTATAAAAACCAAGTGTCCAAAATTTTCAACATAGATCCTTTATCTGATATGGTCAATGTAGAAGATGATCACCCGGAGCTTATCTTTGGCCCCGCTTTAGAAGGTCAGTCTGAGGATAGTGAAGTTCCTTTGTTTTATATAAGCCTTAGATTGCATGAATATGTCCTTCATAACGCCATGTTTGATTTTGGAGCCTCCCATAATCTGATGCCAAAAGCTATTATGGAATTTCAAATGATTAGGGAAGAAAGGCAAGAGGCAAAGAAAGCAAAGGGAAAGATGACCTCCATTGAGCAAGAAATTGAGAATGACCGAGAAGCTTAGTTAGAGAGGGTGAACATTCACCTTGAGAAGCTGCTTGAGAAGACCAATCAAGAGAAGAAAATGCTTCGCCACATGGCTTATCACTATTTAACCCAGAACAAGATATGCAATATAAGAATGAGAAAGCTAAAGGCAAGGTTGAGGAAAACTTTGAGAAGCCAAAAGGAGAAAAACAAATTAGAAATTCTTGTTGATGCCTCATTAGCTAATCATAGTAGTGCTTGAGGGTGCCTTGTACCAAATTTGCGACAATTTTGAGAAAATTTTGCAATTTTCAATTTTTGAAATATGAAACATAGGAAAACCCAATAGGTGTGGCACTTTGCTTTTGACTGGAGCATCCTTTGAGAGAATGGTTTGCATTTTTGGATTCAGCATGAAAAACAAGCAAACCAAATTTTTTTTATCAAGTTTGGAGCAGATCTTGGTCACCTAAAGGCTAAAAAAACCATCAAAAAATGACCTCTCTACCACTTTTTTGACACACAGGAAGTAGTCTTGGGAGATTCCACTTTTGGGGGCACAAATGACATCCAAATATAGAAATTCAAGTTTTTCTAGGAAGTAGACTCGACAAGATTTCCAACGAGCTATCATTCACCCAATTTGGACACCGGGAAGGTCCCCAAAACTGGCTTGGAAAAAGAGATGTGCATTGGATGAAAATTGCTAGTTTGGCTGCAAAATCAAAATTTAGATTTTTTGTAATTTGAATTTTGAGCTCTTTTTAGGTAAATATATGAATGTAATTCATGCTATGTGATGTAAATATAATTACAAAATCACTCTTTGGGTTAAATTCATTATTTTGAAGTGGTTGGGGGTGGAATAAATCAATTTCCATGGTTTTAGAGACAAGCTATTCCACTACTTATATTCCTATTCTTAGTTTAGATATGGTTGAAACCACTCCTTTTCCCATGGATTCGACCCCTGATGGCTAGTATAGGCAGTTTGATGCCTATATTATGTACTTTCTTAATCATTTGAAAAGGATGGACTCTTGTGGATGCTCTGAGCTACATTGTACATCTCTACAACAGTTTGGCAAGGAAATAAACCAGGGTTTGCAGCTATTTTTGTGGGATTCTTGTGGTAATGTGTTTTTGTATTGTTTCTCCTTTTGTCATTAGTTATTCTCATGTGTTATATGTGCCAAAATCTATTTCATTCTTCTTAACTAAATGAAATCAAGATAGATAGGTGGAATACATTGGTAACAGTGCTCTGCCTTGGGAATACATTTTGTTTTTTATGTTTTCAGTAGTCTGAAGAGGATTGATGATCCTTGCATGCTCTCCTTAGCTCCTCAACAGTCTTAGACCTACCATCTCACTCAAATCCAAGTGCCAAAACACCTACCAACCTCGCCCCACAAAACACCCTGCAATCTTGACTTCATTTCCTGGATCCAAGGCTACTTGCTCCATTTGATACAGCAACAAAACATCAAAATCAACCAAAAAACCCTAGAAATACTATACCTAGCCTAAAATCCATATTTGATTCAGTCGTCTCAACTAAGATTGACAAGGAGAGATCCCTCTCCCAACCGGGTAGGGCTAGCTACTAGGTTAAGCGTGGTTTGTGGTTACCCTGTAATTGCCTCCCTTCAGGCTGAGGTCAATCTAGGCTCTAACAAGATCTAAGAAGATATTTCCTCCTTTTTTGGGGCATCTTAAAAGATTTATAATGCCATTTTATGTACCTTGTAGAACATGAGATTTATGAGCATTTTATAGAACTCGAGAGAGTCATTTTAAGAAGCTATTGGAGAGCTTCATTTTGAGGAGAGCTTGGAGACCTCCATAGATATTTTATAGGTATTGTTGATATGTACATCCTCCTCATTTTAGAAAGAAAATAAAATCGATTCGGCTAGTTGGAGGTGAATTCAAAGACATAGCCCAGTGGAGGGGTTGAACTCCTTTATCAATCCTTGATGTTTTCATGTTCTATTTATTCGTGATTAGACTAATTAATTTTTTTGACATGCAATTTAAGTTACAAATTTAAGATGAAATGAACATTTATGGATATATTATAACTTAATATGTCAAGTCAATATCATGATTAAAATACATTGTTTATAAGTTTTAAGTCCCTCTCAAGTTTTCAAATCATTTGGTATCAGAGCAATTCATTATCTGGCGTAGTGGGTAATATTTGTCAGGTCTACTTAAAGAGGTAATTTTATAAGTTTCTAAATGTCTATTTCGTCAAATGAGTCTTCTTATGATCCATTCTTTGTAAATACATATAAAGATTCAAGATGTTTGAAAATTTCTTGACCATAAAGAAAATGGTAGAAGAATTATATGCTGATGACAGAAAAAGAAGTAAGTTCAAGAAATAGTTGAAAGTATTGGAAGATGAGAAGAAGAGCTTCAAGATAGATTGCAAGCAATGGAGTTGAAATTGCAAACTTTTGAAGAGGCCATAGAAAGGTGTCAAAATGCTAAAATAAATGAGGTAAGAAGCATTGGTTCCATTTATCTTGAAGAAGATGTTTGTTTTGGTTCCTTCGAGAAGCACATTCAGGGAATTAGGTTGAAACTGTTAAAGAAAATGGGTTATGATGGAAGAGGCCTTGGAAGCGATGCTCAAGGCATCGTCAATCCTATTGAGGCGATAAGACAACCTCCAAATGTAGGATTGGGATATACATGTGAGGAAATCGGAGAATTCTCCAAAGTTGCCGAAGCACGAAGAACGTAGAATGTTGAGTTTATTTCAGAGGGACTTCTACAACTTAATGATGCAGGTAATAATGGTGACACGTGTCCCCAAAGAACTGAGCACATCCAAAGAAGAGTTAACTCTCCTTGTCAAAGTCCGAGTTCAAAGGAAATATGCAAAAAAAGAATCGATTTATTCAGACAAAATCGGCTAAAAAATCCTTCAGGTATAATCGTTCTCACAAACAAGTGACATTTTGTACATTTTTTGGAAAAGACAATCATTGTTTTGCAAAGTGTTGGAGAGTTAAGGCTTATGGTAACAATATTGGTGCAAGAAAAAGTAAACCAAACCAAAGAGATCCTTTGCTTCGGGTGAAGAAGGATAAACTGCATCATCAAGCTTGGATAAAGGTCGTGTATAACCCACATGAGAAAGAAGAATCTGCCAAAGAAGTACATGTGGTTAGCATTCCTAGTCAAATCCATAAAAAAATTAAGCATGAAGAAATCAAATTGAAGCAATTTGATTAAGTTGGCTAGGTAAGCAATGGAGCACAGTTCTCCTCAATTAACCTTTTTTTGCTCAGATTTGATTGTACATGTAAATACAACATACGATATTATTAAGCTAAATGAGTTGCAAAGGCATTGTAATACACCTGTTTAGGTAGATCGAAGCTACAAAAGGTTTTCAAATTATGAATTAAATTGTGAGGCTTTAATGCGGGATAACGATCTCTTCCACCCTCTTTTGGTTATTTGATTACAATATCGAAATGATAATGATGGATCATGTAGCAGAAATTGCAGATTTGAATGTTGATTCAGTTCTAAACAATGGAAATCAAATACATAGGGTTTAAAGAAGAAGTCACAGCTGGAAACTTGAAAAATATCTCTCTCTTCTCCGGCATAAAGATAACCGAGATTTTCCATCCCTAGGATTCAGTCCTCAGCAACACCACCGATGCATTGAGTAAACGAGTCTTGCACAAAGCCTTCAGTCTGAATGAATGAAAATATGCCCCCCGTGTCTTCAGAAATACCATGCATAGTGGCAACGTCATGGTCAACTCTGAAGTTGGAGATTCAAAGGTGGAAATGACACATGCTTTTGGATTATTATTAAATGGAATCCATGTAGATCTTCGCTACAATGAAAATTCAATGGTTCCACGAGAACACTGGCAATGTTTATTGCACATTTAAGGTAATTTTGGTATTATCTATGTAGTGTCAAAATTAATAATTTTTGTGGCTGAATATCTTCCAACAAATTTTCTAGATGAATATCTCCTTGGTCAACGATATTGTTTTTCTATATTGGGTTCACGTTGAATAGAGACAATAGTTGGACGGTGTGCCATGGTTCATGGTGACAATTCCATGAATTATTCAACGGTCCAACTATTTCCCGGTGGCCCTACCAAAATCTCATGATGGTGATAAGATTCAGCTTCAAATGTTGCGATAGGTTGAGACTTAATGTATACGTTTGATGGTTAAAAAATGACACAACATCAAGGTTGCTAACAACAGTGGCCACGATCTTGGTCAACAATTATACGATATGGTGAATGATTCCAACAATACCACAATTAATACGTTCAACCCAAAACCATTCATTGTAAAGTCAGCAATGTATCTCATAGTCAAAACATATCAGATCCCTAGTGGCCCCATGCATTTCATTAGCATGTATTATGGAGATCACATAGATGAGATGAAGAGTTTCTAATAGCCTGGGAGTTATTTGCACGTTTTATGATTAAGAGATCCAAAACATATCGCAAATGGGCAGGGCAGCGTTGATGACATTCACACGATTGGGATTAGAGATGACCGACAACATTTTACATTAATATGAATTTTTTTGTTGTTCCATTTACATATAAGTATATTCTTAACACAGTCTGACAACTACTTCTCGTGCGCAGTGTTTGATGTATATTGATTGGCTATGATATTGAGACTTGTGCAGGAATACAGTTGAGAATAATTAATATTATTTTATTATTAATGGAGAAAATGGTTACATTGTTGTAACTTTCTCCTTAGTTTAGGATTAGTTCCCATAGTTATGGGGTTTGGGTACAACTTCTTATTTCCTAGTATTGTATTTAATGGTGTAATCTTTTGATTGAAGAGTAATAGAGTGAACGAGAGAATCCTCTCAAGTTTTGTGATTGTAGTCTCCAGGTGCAGGCCACACCTGAGAGCTACATCTCTTTCTTTTCAATTCAGTGCATATTTTATCTTGGTATCAGAGCTCAGATTGAGTGAGCCTGATCTTTGTCACCTGTGAGGCTGAAGTGCCTGTAGAAGCTAGCTTGCCTGTGTGGCTGTGTGTGTACACGAGAACTCTGTGCTCGATTGAGCAAGTGGACTGTAGAACACCTGACTCGGACTCAGAATTTTTTTTTTCTGAGCAGAAAGGCCGATTGGCGCGGATTTTGCGTTGACAGTCGCGCCAGAAGACCGATTAGCACGGGATTTCAGGGAGAAATCGCGCTAGAGCGCGGAAATTCAGGGAGGAATCGCGCCAAAGCACGGATTTTGAGGGAGAAATCACGTTATTGTGCCAGAAAGCCCGATTAGCGCAGATTTTGCCGGGAAAAACGCGCCAATTTTTCTACTCTAAGCAATTTTTAATTAGTGCGGATTTTTCGCTCGGGGTAGCGCCAAGGAGATCCCTGAACAGCGTGAACTTCGTTTGGCGGTTTGCAAACGGAGCAGATCAGCGGAGGTGCAGATCAGTCTGGGAAAGACAGATTGGGAAAGCGCCAGAGGAGATCTGCGGGAAACCTCGACTTCGTGTTGGCGATCTGCAAGGAGAGCAGGATCGGCGAAGTGGCAGATCAATCCGGGAGAGGTGGATCAGATCAACTATGATCAGATCGTTGATTCGGCTGTGTTGGAAACGCCGAAGTTGCTCATTGGAGTGCGAGTGCCAGACACTGCAGATCGGTAGCAGAGGCAACAGATCGATCTGACAGGTATTGTTTTTTGTTGTTAAATAGATTCAAAATGAGTAACACAATGGAGTCTTACCTTAACGAGTCTGGTAAACTCAACGGATCAAACTTTACAAACTGGAAGTTCAAGATCCAGACTCTGCTCAAAGGTGCAAATGCTTGGGCTATAGTGACAGGTGACGAGCAGAAACCAGCAGCAGCCCAACAGAAGGAAGACTGGGAAAAACGAGAAAACAAAGCCAAAGTCCTGCTGAAGATGTCTGTGAAAGACAATGTCATTGCACACATCAGAGATTGTAAATCGTCCGCTGAGATCTGGACGAAGATAAAAAATCTCTATGAGACCCATAATACAAACAGTTTTGGCTCTGAAAAGCAAGCTATTTTCGATGAGAATGGACGAAAGGGAGTTTGCTACTGCATTTGTAGTGCGAATTAAGGATGTTAAAGATGGATTGGGAGCCATTGGAGTGGCGGTGGCTGATGAAGATCTTGTTGCAATTACGATGAATGGGATGCGTGATGATTTTCAAACCTTCATCACTGGAGTCTCGGCAAGGGAGAAAGCACCCTCGTTCGATGATTTCACTGCGATCTTGCAGCAAGAAGAAGATCGAAGGCAGAACCTGAATCTGAACCCCCAAAGTGACGATCTCGCGCTGGTGGCAAAACGAAGACTATCCAAAGGACGGCAGTCACAACAGCAATCAAAGGAAAGAGGAGGAACATCACAGAAGAATTCGCACTCTCAGAAAGGTATGCTTGCAAATCATTATGAAAAGAAATGTTTTTATTGTGGGAAAATGGGTCATATACAGAGAGATTGTTATCATAAGAAGCAGGCTGATGAGGCAAGAAGGAGACAGGTAAATCCAAAACACAGAGGATATTTTGTTGAAGAGGAAGAAGACTTCAATCATGAATTTCGACTGTTCACAGTCGACTGTGCCCTAACAGCATCAAACGAAGATGACATCTAGTATGTCGATTCCAGAGCATCATCACACATGACAGGTAAAGAATTTTTTGACAGTCTTGAAGAAGTTATAAATGGATCAAAAATATATCTAGGGGATGATAATGGATATCAGATTAAAGGTCATGGGGTGATTTCAGTTAAGTTGCCTAATGGAAAAATCAGTCACCTTTCAAATGTGTTATATGTACCTGGAATAAAGAAAAACCTGATATCTATATCCATGATGGTTGACCAGGATATGCATGTTGAATTCTTCAAGGCTCATTGTGTGATAAAGGATTGCAGGGATGAAACTATTGCAACAGGCATGCGAGTTGGAAGCCTGTACAGGTTGGATGCAAAAAGTATACCGAAGCAAGCCATGGTAGCAGGAGAGTCAACAGCTGAACAACTCTGGCATCAGAGGTTTGGTCATCTGAATCTGTAGGATCTTATGTTGTTACAAAAGAAAGGTATGGTCGAAGGTCTCCCCATCTTTCGTAACATTCAGTTGAATTGTGATGGTTGTGCCCTAGGAAAGATGCACAGAGAACAGTTTCTTGTGCATGATAGGAGGAGGCAAACAAAAATCTTAGAGCTAGTGCACACTGATGTATGTGGTCCCATGCAGACAAGGTCGCTAGGGAGAGCATACTATTTTTTGTTATTTATTGATGACTGCACTAGGTACTCTTGGGTTTATTTTTTAAACAAGAAAAGTCAGACTTTCCAATGTTTTATAGAGTTCAAAACCCTGCTAGAAAAATAGTTTGGAAAAAGTATTAAAATTCTCCGATCTGATCAAGGAGGAGAATACAAATTAAAGGAATTCATGAAATACTGCAAAACTCATGGGATTGTTCAGCAATATACAGTGCCGCATACACCACAGCAAAACGGAGTTGCAGAGCATAAAAACAGAACATTGGTGGAGTGTGCAAGGAGCATGCTGCAAGGTAAGGGTCTATCTAATATGTTTTGGGCAGAAGCGATAAATACTATTGTATACTTGAAAAATAGAAGTCCTACTAGGTTTCTTGGCTTCAAAACCCCTTTTGAAGCCTTATATGGTTTTAAACCAGTAATAAACCGCTTAAGAGTCTTTGGGTCAAAGGCATTTGCACATGTACCCAAAGTTGATAGAAAGAAATTAGACCCTAAGGCAGTTAAATGCATCTTAGTTGGTTATGGCACAGAGTTTAAGGCATACAAACTGTTCAATCTTGACTCTCGTAAGACATTTGCTAGTAGAGATGTAGTCTTTCATGAACAGGTGCAGGAAAGGAAAGCTGATGTTGGAGATGATTGGCACATTCCATTGCTGTTGAAGGAAAGCAGCGAGGATGAGAGGGAGTAGGAACAGGAGAAGGAAGAAGAGAATGAAGAAGAACAGCAAGAAGGTGAAAAAGCAAGCCCAATTATTGCAGAGGAAAATAAATTTGAGGTAAGTCCACCTCTACCAAGGAGGTCAGGTAGGAAGACTCAATTACCATTGAAGTTGAGAAGCTATGCTTTAATGTCAAAAGTTTTGAACATTGTAGAACCCTCTAATTATAAAAAAGCTAGCCAATTTAAGGAATGGAGAGCTGCAATAGATGAAGAAATGGAATCAATCTTTAGAAATGATACTTGGGATTTAGTAGAGTTGCCTAAAAATAAAACTCCTATAGGATGTAAGTGGCTGTTCAAACCAAAAATGAATGCAGACGGAAGTATAGATAAGTTAAAAGCTAGGTTGGTTGCAAAAGGATATTCACAAAAAGAAGGTATAGATTTTGATGATACTTTTGCACCTGTAGCAAAGCTAAATACAATCAGATTACTTATTGCTTTAGCTACTAAACATAATTGAGAATTATACCAGCTTGATGTCAAATCTGCATTTTTAAATGGTGATTTAAAAGAAGAAATTTACTTAGCACAGCCAGAAGGATATGTAAAGCAGGGGCAGGAACATCTTGTTTGCAGGTTGAAAAAGGCTCTATATGGTTTAAAGCAAGCACCCAGGTCGTGGTATGAAAAAGTTGATTATTTCTTTATAGAGTATGGTTTCCATAGAAGTTTAAATGACCCAAATTTGTATACCAAGTACAATAATCAAGGGCAGATTGTTTTGATTTCTTTGTATGTGGACGACATGATTATAACAGGAAATGCATTTGATTTAATCAAAGGAATCAAAAGGCTGATGGCACAAGTTTTTGAAATGAAGGATCTCGGAAGCCTTCATTATTGTCTGGGATTAGAAGTATTTAGAGACACTGGGCAAAGTTTTCTTACCCAAGGGAAGTATGCTAGAAATCTGTTAGAAAAGTTTTCTATGGATCAATGTAGAACAATAGCAACACCTTTGCAGCAGAATCTGAAATTGAGCAGTGATGATGGCACTAAGGACGTGGATGCCACAATGTACAGACAGCTGGTTGGCAGCCTGATATACCTTACAACAACCAGACCTGACTTGGCATACTCTGTTAGTGTGCTGAGCCAATTTATGGCTAAACCGCTTGAAAGTCACTGGAATGCAGCAAAAAGCGTGTTGAGGTATCTTTGTGGTACTGTTCATTTTGGTATTTTATACACTGATGTATCTGATGTTACTCTAGCAGGTTTTTCAGACTCAGACTGGGCAGGTAACCTGGATGATCGGAGGTCCATTACGGGTTATGCATTCAACATAGGTTCTGGGGTCATAGCATGGAGCAGCAAGAAACAGAGTACTGTAGCTTTGTCATCATGTGAAGCTGAGTATCAAGCATTGTGTG